>CAIGRT010190171.1:503-11544 GCA_903798405.1 Fraxinus platypoda | reverse complement strand
AATTTCGACTCCGCTTCTTCCTTCGTTTCCAAACTCGAACTCAAACCCTAAGCTACCTAATTCAACTATACAAAATTGTACTTCATTCCTTGACTTTTACAACATATCAATTTAAATCCCTTTTGTTCACAGATTTGTCAATTACATTAAATACCTAACATTTAAGATATAGTCTAATAATTAAATTGATTGAAAATATAAAATTTACAGTTTTGCTTCATGTATAGAAGCAAAACCAACATAAAATTGACAGAGCACTCACACATGTGGGTCCCGCGCACTTTTTTTTTGAAAAAAAAATCACGGTGGGGCCCACTTTTTGTGAGTACTCTAGTGAATTTCTGTGTGAATTTTTCTGTAGATGGGGGAATAATTCTAAAATTTAACTTAAGATGGCCATGTGAACGGGTTGTGACATTGTAAAATATTCTTCTCGACTAATCATTCTACTATAAATATTAAAATAAAATTCATTTTCATGTGAAGGAACAGGATTGTCCAACTATTGTAGGGGAACCGGATAGGGTTAAATACACATTTGGTCTAAAGAGTTGAAGAAAAATTCCAAATTAGTCCTTCAACTTTTTTTTTTTTCCAATTTATTCACCAAATTTTTCTAATGGTTTTAAATTTTACTGAAATTTTACCCTCTCAAAAGAAAACTCGAATCCAAGTCAATAACATGGAGAAATCTTGCTCTAACGATTTCAATTTGATCGGTATTAGTTAATTTAACGTGAAATTCTAATGTATTAAAGTCATTATATACTAACGAGATGTTAGTTATATTGTCGAGCAAATTTTAACGATGCTAAATATGAAATGACATACACCTAAAGTCCTTTTTTCTCCTAATTGGATTTCACGTCTACTGATGTCAAAATGGATCGAGTCATGTAGGATGACCCACCTCGTTAAAAATCAGATCGAAACTAGTCTAACCCCGTTCAGTCTGTTCACAAGTTGGCACACCATAACGAAATTGTTGTTCCGAGCTTTATTGTCTAGCCCGACGACCATAAATGCCGACTTAGTTGAATTGGTTATTAAATAAATCAAAAGCTACAAGTAAATTAAGAGAATGGTTGAGCTCTCTTTTTAGTTATCGACCTAACGGTTTTCCATTCTAAATTTTAATATGATTTTTTTTTTTTTGCATTTTTATGAATAACTTTTCTTGCTTAAATATTTCTTCATCCTCCATATTTTTCACCCAATTTCCTATCGCTCACATGATATTCATTTTTTTTTTTCAATTATGACTTTGCTGAATTGCATTGGCCATATGCGGGTCTACACTGGTTGGCCCATCTATGTTGACATCCCTAGTTTAATCATATTAGATTTCATGCCCCCGTTTGATCAACATTCTTTTCAAAGTTCATTCTTTCAATAATCATTTTTAACCACATTTTTCAATAAAATAAAATTACAGTGAAATTCAAAATTTTTCCTTATTTTTTAACTACATATTTTTCATCACAGCATATCATAAAATGCATTTTCTTCTCAGTAATGCGCATCGAACACCCCCGTAATCTTACAAGTAGAGTGATCAAATTAGAATCTTTAGAAAACTTTAGTGACTAGTGTTTGAGAGTTGTTTAAATACTGTTTAAATTATTAATAGATAAAAATAAATGATAGATAATTGAGTATGACTTTTGAATTTTTTGGAACATGTGGATAAAAAGTAGTTTGATCGATTATAATAAAATCATAAATGGTAGTCTAACGAGGGCTTATTTGGAAGAAAATAAAGGTTAAGAAATTTCACTTCAAGGACCAAAGTGTATTTAACCAAAACATGATGTGCCTTCACAACAGTGCCTTTGAAACGACAAAGAGCCAAACTGTTACAAACAACAGTGGAGAGAAACGGCTCTTGTCCTTCCTCTCATCGCACTCTTTCGCATTCTCTAAAATTTCCAAATCTGCCCTCTTAACCTCCTTCACGATTTAAATAGAAATAGCGTCGGCAGACTTTCTTGGATTTTTCTGAAATAAAAAATCCCATTAAAATCTTGCTAAAGTACACATGCTAACTGCTATATTTAGGATAAGCAAATTAGTGAACCCAGAAGTGTTCAAATCTTTAACTCGTGATTTGATGCTATGGCCCTTCAGTTTAGCTGTGTTGAAATGAAGATTAAGGCATTTTTTTGCTTCATGTTTGTGTTAATGGTGCCTTTATATGGCAGTGCAGCCAGGTTGGGCATGGAGAATCTTGAAGTTAAGAAGCACTTGAACAGACTGAACAAGCCTCCTCTCAAGTCCATCAAGGTTCATCTACACACTCTTTTATCGTTCTGCCGTCGAAGAATAAAAGATTTGCGTGTACTTATACAATAATTGCTTACTTATAGTGGTTTCATTCTGTGTTTGTGGATAATCAGAGCCCAGATGGTGACATCATTGACTGTGTTCATATGGCTCATCAACCAGCATTTGGTCACCCTTTACTTAAAAATCATACAATTCAGGTCAGAATTTTCCTCAATTTTATGTTTCTGTGGATTTGTTCTTTTTTTTTTTATTCGTTATAAGTATTTATTTGGTGTAGATGAGGCCTAATTATCATCCAGAAGGCCTATTGAGAGAGAAAAAAGTCGGAAAAAATGTTGAAGGGCCAAAGCCAATTACTCAGTTGTGGCACATGAATGGGAGATGCCCTGAGGGAACAATACCAATTAGAAGAACAAAGAAAGAGGATTTGTTGAGAGCAAGTTCAATTAAGAGCTATGGGAAGAAAAATCACAGAAGCATCCCTAAACCAAAGTCTGCTAATCCTGAACCTGACCTTATCAACCAAAGTGGTCATCAGGTACTCCTTCCATCTGAGTAGACTACACGAATCTTTTTTCACGAGCCCTTTCAATTCATTTTTAGTTTGACATTAGTCTTGGTCAGTATCCATATACACACATTTGAATTGGAACACATAAGGAAGAACAAAAGGAAAGAGAAAAAGGAACCCTTTTTCACTAAGTAGATTCTCAACTTTCTTGCTTTCTCTATTTTCAAAAAACTGTTTAAATGAATTTTTTGAGGGGGTATGTTGTTATTTTTGGAGTCTTTTAGCATGCTATAGCCTATGTTGAGGGAGACAACTATTATGGAGCAAAGGCCACCATAAATGTTTGGGATCCTAAAATTCAACAACCAAATGAATTCAGCTTGTCTCAGATTTGGATATTGGGAGGTTCATTTGCCTCAGATTTGAACAGTATTGAGGCAGGTTGGCAGGTAATTTTCACCATAATTATTCCATCCTTACAAGCATTTTTTTACCAATAATTTAATACAATCTTAATTTGATAATGTTACTGGTGTGCACCAATTATCTGTATAACAGGTTAGCCCAGATTTATATGGAGATAACAATGCAAGGCTCTTCACCTATTGGACAGTAAGCCCTCAAATATTTCCTTAGTTCAACATATTTTACAGCTAGCGTATATGATACTAGAGTTTAATGGTGTCATTTGTGTGCTGAAATTTGGGGAAAAAATGAAGAGTGATTCTTATCAAGCCACGGGCTGCTACAACTTGCTGTGTTCAGGCTTTATTCAAATCAATAATGAAATAGCTATGGGGGCCAGCATCTACCCTATTTCTGGCTACCACACTTCCCAATATGATATCAGCATTCTTGTCTGGAAGGTAATTTATTATTAAAATACATTGAACTGCCTGTCCCACTTTATGTGACTAATGCTTTGAAATTCAAATCTCTTAGCTGTTCTTCAATAATATAACTATGTAACAGACCAATCATGCTACACTGTCATCCCCCTTGACAGATAAATTGACATAATATCACGTGATATTTTATAATCAATTATGCTAGATATACATTCTTTTGTACGTCTTCCTTACACTCCCCCCATGTGACGTAATCTAGACAGTAAAGAGAGATTGTTGGGGAAATTAAAAAGGATGATAGTGTCATGTGTTAGAGCATCATTTGACTGATTTAAACACAATCATTTTCATCCATCTACAGATATGTGAAGGAGGATGGTAGAAATCATCTCGCAAAGTAGCAAAATTCGTAACCGACAAATGAGTATTTCTTAGCCTCCTTTTAGACAAATTTATAAATGATTTATAAATTCAAACAAAGTTACACATTATTTTTAAAGTAATGTTATTCATCATTATTGGTATTAAGCACCAATTTAGATGGTAATTACATGACATTAAATGATAGGTTCATTTAAATGCAATGTCACATTATTCATTTAATTGAACGTATAAAATGTAGCTACCTAAGTTGGCGTTCTAGCATTGATGGTGCTAGATAACATTATTCTTAATTTTAATCACATATTTATAACTATTACTTATTATTATTCACACATTTAGTGAATCTTCTACATTATTCAAGGAATCTCATACTAATTTATGAAAAAATTTGAATAGGATGATCTTATGCACAGATGGTAGGATTTATCATTTAAATATTGATATTTCGATTTTCGAATCTTTCAAATCATGACACATCGATATTTGAAGTGATAACAAAGAATAGACCTCAAATGTCGATGTGTCATGATTTGAATGGTTCGAAATTTGATGTGTTATAATATAAATGATGGTCCTACCACATGTACATCCGATATTGTTCTACCGAAAATTTTATCCTGGCTAGCTAAGAAGTGATGACCGCTTTGTAATGCTGAGTATTCTAGCCCCAAAATAGCCTCCATTGGGCATCATCACGGGCCAGATTTTCGGTATTACAAAGATCGTCATACCTCCGTACATGATCATATGGCTAGTAGTGCCATTTTTTCTGATGCGGAAGATCTCAAAAAGATATTGGTCTAGTCTTGTTCTTACTACTCATCTTAAGGTTATCAATGTTGTCTAAAACTAAAGAAGAACGGGAGAAAAACTTAAAAATTCATGGAGATAAGGAAGATACGCTTATTATTTAGAGATAGAACTGGTTACATTTTGCCGTTGATGAAGAAGGGAAGCTCCTTATATAGATGAGGAGACCCTTCACACCATACTGACTTACCAATACTTTAATAAAGTAGAGCAATAAAACAACCTACATTAAAACTTTTCCAGACTAAAGAACAATTATTAAACAAGACACTAGACGACTTAAAAGACTTTTACAGACACAAGGACAATTATTTAAACAAAATAACAAACTTAAAAGGGACACTTAAAAAAAGCAGGAATATGCTTTTTTTAAAAGGTGCAATTATTACAAATGATAAAAAATTTATGCAAATCTGCTTTTTCACATGGGCTGATTTATTACATATGTCCTATCAAGGTGTCTCAAGGTTTTCTGCTAGTCCAATTACGTTTGAATTATTTGAATCAGAAGGTAGTCCTTATTGTTTCCATCAATGCCAATTGTGAGGGTCAAGTTTTTTTTTTCAAAAACCTTTGTCCAATTTTTCAAGATTATCTGGATTTTTGGGATCAAAATCATATAATTGTGTTTCATAGTCATATGGATCTTAGGAGACTTGATAAACATTGTAATTATAATTTGCAATTTCGGTATTCAGATTATGGTCCTAAATTGCTGTTGTCATTAAGTTGTTCAAAACTACTGTATAATTTTTTTTACGGAGTTTTTACCCAATCATTAAAGCATTACAACACATGCTAAAGAAAGATGCACTATCATAGTCCACAGAACAAACAGAAGTCATTGGAAAAATCCAACAGAAAGTGCAAGGTCTTCCAGCTTTGTATATTCCCATCGATGAAAAATGGATTTTGCAAACTAATGCAAGTGATATGCATTGGACAGCAGTTCTTTTGGAAGAAAAGGATGGTAAAAGAGATATATGTGGATACAAAATTGGAATAATTTTAGAAGCTGAGAAACATTACCATTGAACTTTCAAGAAAATCTTACGAGTCGAATGTGGCATTGAGAAATTCGAGTTCCATCTCATTCGTCATAAATTTTTGATCGAAATGGATATGTCAGCATTTCCTAAAAAGCTTTCATTCACACAAAAACAAGTCCCGAACTCTCAATTGCTCAGATGGGCACAATGGTTTTCGAATTTCGAGTTTGATGTCAAACATATAAAAGGGAAACCAATCTCCTCCTAGATTTACTCACCAGGCCAAAAGTCCCCCATATCCAACATATTCCTATAATCTGCATGATGAGTTCATCGTCCTCTTCACGTCCATCTTCCTTTTCCCTTCCAAGCTCGTTCCCAAATATAGAGTCTATTCATCCAGAACTCCACACATTCATCAAAACCAAAACCATTCACTCCAGAGCAAAAGAATTCATGTTCAAAAACTAATACATAGTCATCGGACAAATAGGAATTGAAACACTTGGTGGTCTTGGATTCCATCCACAATATCCTTTCTTTTTCACTCTGTTTCACATACTTGTGGAGATGTTTTTGTTGACTAATTCAAATACTTAACCAAGAAGAAAAATGTTTCTTATCCTCTTCCATTTGTTGCCAACTTTGACCCACAAGAAAGTGGCTTTATCACCACATATCTCCCACTTAAAGTCACTTTTGTAATTCTTCTATCCTATCTACACTTGCCATTTTCATGCCGCTTATGTATCTGCTAGGCCTAAGGAGGATCGATACCAGATAAACTTATCATTATTAATCGACTTTGTTCACATATCTGTTAGGTTGTCTTTTGTATGGATTTTTTGTATATCCACACTTCCTTCTTCCACATTTTCACGAACGAAGTGATATTGAACTCGTATGTGCTCTGTCTTTGAATGAAATGTTGGATTCTTTGCCAGATGCAAAGCGCTCTGATTATCACCAAATAGAGCAATCTTCTCTTGTTTGTATCTAAGCTCCTCTAGTAGCATTTGCAACCATAGCGTCTTTGCTAGCTTGTGTAGCTACGACATATTTTGCCTCTGTCGGAGAAGTAGCCACGATAGACTGCCATTTTGAAACCCAGCTTATACCTCCTCCAGCATGAGTAAACACATAACCTGAGGTGGATTTGCTTTTGTCAAGATCACCTGCATAATCTGAATCAACATAGTTTCAGTAAAGTCTGATCCTCCATACCATAATGCAACATTTGAGGTACCCTTGACATATCTCAGGATCCTCTTTACAGCACTCCAATGCTCTTTACCAGAATTCGATATGAATCGACTGACCACTCCCACTGCTTGTGCAATGTCTGGTCTTGTACAAACCATAGCGAACATCAAGTTACCCACTGCTGATGCGTATAGTACTCGAGACATTTCCATCATTGTGATAGTGGAACAAGATCCCACGTTTTGTTTTTATGGAGAGCTTCAATTTCTTCTTGCATTGCTACCATCCACAGAGAAGCTTCTTGGCTTTTTGTAGCCTCATGGAAAGTTGACGGCTCTCCATCCTCTGTTAGTAGACAATATGTGACATTTCCCTCCATGATGTACTTTGAGTGCCAAGCTGGTTCTTTTCTCTCCCGAGTTGACCGTCGAACTTGTGGAGTTGCAAACTCAGCTTGTTCTTGTTCTTCGTGCTCTTCTGATTGTTGAAGCTGAGGCTTCCGATAGGCCTATATATTTTAACTTACGTTCTTCCACTAGTTTCTTCGGTTCTCCCACCATGACTTCAATAGGCACACGTGATAAAGCCACTTTCTTGTGGGTCAAAGTTGGCAACAAATGGAAGAGGATGAAAAGCATTTTTCTTCTTGGTTAAGTATTTAAATTAGTCAACAAAAACATCTCCACAAATTGAAATCAAATTGGCAACCATGAGCCAAAACCACGTCCTTTGTTGTCTATAGATACATGCCTATATACTTCAACATATTATCCAATTTTCTTGACTAAAAACCATAGAGAAAGAGAGAGTATTTTTAGAGAGAGAAAAATTAGTGAGGTTTCTCCTAAATATTGTCTTTCCTTTTATTAGAAAGAGTGAATAATTTCTCCTAGTATAAGAGAGGGCATTGTCAATTGTGCTCTCCTTATTAAAGAGAGAAATTGTTGTAATCCTTTTACTATAGTGAACTCCTTCTACAATCTGCTCGTGGTTTGTCCACGTAAAATTTTGGTGTTCATTATTTTTCATTTCTACTTTAGTTGTAATTGTGTGCCCATTATCACAACGTCCTAATAATAGTTCCATATCAAGCAGCTTCAATTTTTTTTAAAGAACGCCTTTGCTTGTTATGGTATCTGTTGGAACTTTTCCAAATTGGTAATTGTTTTAATGTCAATGCTTCTCTTGAATGGTTTAAAGGAATCGGTTTTCAAAGTTTAAACACGTATGATCTATTTCAAGAAGCGCATTTGAGGCAAAGAAATTTTTCAAATGGCTTTATTCTATATCCCATTGGATAATGGGATAAAAATGTTTAAAGCATTTTCTTTAAAGTTTAAAGACCTTGAGACTTCTCAACAAAATGTTTTTGTAATCATGATCTTTCAACGACAGGGTTCTATTTACAGATGAAGGTTTATATAGCATTTATCCCATATCAAAGAATATGTAGTTCATTTCAATCTTTATCAAGACTGGGAAAAGTGTCCAAAAGAATTCTGAGAATTGCAAGGGAAAATGGCTAAAATTAATCAAATTACTCCTCCTCTGATTTGGCTAGATATAGAAGTTGATGCTCCTTGTGACCTTTTGCCATTGGATTATGCTTTGAAAATTTAACAAGATATCAAAGCATATAGCGAAAAATGCCAACTTTTTTGGATAGATGTTTGGATACTATCCAACGAAATCTTGTGAATTGATGTGACACATTGGAACTAGTTTTTTCTTGGATGATCGCACCAAAGCCTTGGAGAAACATCCAAATACTTAGAAAGGACCTTGGAAGGGCAACAATTCCGTCAAAAAATGTATAGTAGTTTTGAACAACAACTTAAAGACAATGCTCAACATATGGACACCGGTAATTCATGACCAAGTAATCTGAATACCAAAATTGCAAATTACAATGACAATGTTTATCAAGACTCCTAAAATCAATATGATTATGAAACACAATCATATGATTTTGATTCAAAAAATTCATATATTGGAAGAAAAGCTTTTTGAAGAAAAACTTGACCCTCACAATTGACCATGGTGGAAATAATAAGAACTACCTCTTGATTTTGATTATTCAAGTGTACGAGACTGCAAGCCTTGAAAGAGCTTGATAAGACAGATGTGATAAATCAATCCATGTAAAAAAACATCTTTGCATAAAGTTTTTATCGTTTGGAATAACTGAACCTTTTCCCGCTTTTTTAAGTGTCCATTTTTAAGTTGTCATTTTGTCTAAATAATTGTATTTGTTTATGTAAAAGTCTTTAAGTCATCTGTTGTCTTGTTTAATAATTGTCCTTGAATCTGTAAAAATTTGAAAGTCGGTTGTTTTATTGTCCTACTTTATTAAAGTTGTGGTAAATTGGTGTTGATGGTCTCCTTATCTATTAAGGGTAGAATGTAAGCAGCTCTATCTCTAAATAACACGTGTGTTTCTAATCTTTGTGAATTTCTAAGATTTTCTCTCGTTTTTCTTTAGTTTTAGACAACTGTGATAATTTTGGGATGAATAATAAGAACAAGATCTGAGTAATATCATGAGTAGACTCTGCAGTTGCCTCTTTGAGGATCCTCTACATGAAAAAAGGCACTATTGACCGTATAATCTAGTACGAAGGTATGCCGATCATTGTAACATCAGAAGTCAGACCCATGATGATGCCCAAGGAAGGAAATTTTGGGGATAGAATACTGAGTAATGGTCGTCACTCCGTCTCTATCTTGGTATCGGATATTGTATATTCACGTGGTATTAGTATTGTGGTATCTAGACCATGGTTTTTGGATTATTGAAATAATTGGGAATGGCCTTTAATAGTCGATAAATTAGACATATATGCTTCCTCAGTCACCAGAAGACACAATGTCTAGTTTTCAATTCCATTTAATCCCCACTCTCATTTGCAGGACTAGAGTTGCCTTAGGTTCAAGTAAATTTTGTTTATTATGTAGTCCAAAATACATTTTATTGACTAGATATTTTAAAATTTTGGCAGGACCCCAATGAAGGACACTGGTGGATGCAAATTGGGGGTGAGTATGTACTGGGATACTGGCCACGATATTTATTTTCATACTTAACAGATAGTGCAACAATGATAGAATGGGGAGGAGAAGTAGTGAACTCAGAATCAGATGGACAGCACACCACAACACATATGGGGAGTGGCCATTTCCCTGAAGAAGGATTTGGCAAAGCCAGTTATTTCAAGAATATTCAAGTAGTAGACGATTCAAACAAATTAAGGCCTCCAAAAGATATTGACACTTTCACCGAGCAGTCAAATTGCTACAATGTACGACTTGGCAAGAATAATGATTGGGGCAATTATTTCTACTATGGAGGCCCTGGTAGAAACCCTAATTGTCCATGACCCTATATTAGGAAATATTTTGAATTTTTATGCAAAACCCAGTGTAGAAATGACGTTTAATTGTTGGTTTTGTTCCTCCAAAACCATTCTTTTAGGGTTGATTAGTATAGTAAAATGTGAATGTGTAATGTGTTCTTTATGTATTAGAAGGTTTTGCTTCTATTAACATTTCCACATTAATGTTGGAGATGAGTGTTGCTAGGTGTGAAGTTTCTTTTTTATGGAAAATTATTTTATAATAATTCCGAATTGGAGTGATTGATTATCATTTTGAGGTGTTCCATATGCTTGAGTCTCTGTAAGTGAATACTTTTTCTATTCAATGATCTCTATTGATCAAAGCAAAAATAGTAGCAAAATGTACAAAACCATTAACTTATTATTTGTTAAACCCCTTCATCGAAAAGATTATGACAAACCTCCCCCTAGATTTATGTCTATTTTAAATATACCACTGTAATTGTAAAAATTATGGATACTTGATCTGAGGTTTGTTTTCAATAATGGATTTCCCCCTTTGTTAGCCAAAAGTATAGTTCTATTTCCTATTAATTTATGATATAACTACAAATTATTATTGAATAATATTTTACTATTCTTATTTATCTTTTTTACACCCCCCCCCCCCCCCCC
>CAIGRT010190131.1:0-37190 GCA_903798405.1 Fraxinus platypoda | reverse complement strand
TTCTAATTCTTTTACTCTAACACATACTATTACAAATAAACTATTTTGAAACAAATTATTCCTAAAATAATCATTACGATAGGATATAGGATTAAGAAAAAAATTGTGAACCTACGTACTTTTAAATTTATATTATTTTACTTCAAAACATTTTCTTTTTATTTTTAGATAATCTAAATCATGATTTCGACTTTCATCTAAAAATTCAGTAAAATTTCTCAATCATCAAGAAACATATTTCCTTTCTTTAACTCGTCTTCGTAGCTAAAACGATTTCTTTTAATTCCATGACATAAGTGTCACAATTATAAAAGTTTGATAACATGAGTGCAACTTACCAAAGGTCGAGGCCCTGAAGGAATTTACCATAGATCTCCTCAGGTTTCTTGTCGTTCACAACGTTGGAGCATAAAGATACTAGTTGCCTCTTGCCTTTTTCACATTAA
The DNA here is from genome assembly GCA_903798405.1 of Fraxinus platypoda. NCBI lineage: Eukaryota > Viridiplantae > Streptophyta > Magnoliopsida > Lamiales > Oleaceae > Fraxinus > Fraxinus platypoda. Next base: position 36,744 of record CAIGRT010190131.1, on the reverse strand, counting down.
TCTCCTCTTAACATCTCTTCAGTTCAGAGTGAGAAATGACGTTCTTCTTCTTTCTTTATGTTTTTTTTTTTCAGAATTATCAATTTGTTAATGGCTGTAAACCCTTTTCATTCTTTTCTTTGCTTGTAAGTATCTGGCTTTAGTTAGAAATATTCTCTCAAATGAATCGCTTAATATTTACGTTTTCTTCTTACTTTGTTCAAGGGTTTTTCCTTTTAGATTTCTTATATATCAGTATTACATGTCAAAAAATTGGTTTTTTGGCTTGTTATTGATTCCCTCCCATTTTAGGTGCAATTTAGGGTAATTTTTTAAACTGTTTTATCTTTCTTATCGCCGTAGAAATTTTAACTGAATACTCTCAGAGTAGGCTGAAGTTGTACTTACTTTCGTGTTTTTCCTGAGGAAAAATCTGCAGCTGGATTAAATATATGATGGCAAAGCAGTGACCACATTCGATCTGGTATTAATTTGCAGCAAGGTTTTTTGCCTGAAATTTTGGTGGAAGTTCTTTTAGTAATATAAAATTGTCTAATGTTTTTGGTTATCCAATAAAAGTACTTCTTTTTGAGAATTGTGGAAATTTTATGCAAGGACTTCAAGTGCCTTTTGGTACAGAACTCGAAGTAGACAATAAAATAAATAAGTTTTCAACGTAATTTTCTTCCGTAGTTACTTTCTAATACTATCGTATTGTTCTCAGTAGATATGCCATAAGCTCGTCTGATCTACGTTTTTCAGTCATAATAATTGATTAATTTCTTAAGACAAGTTTGTACAGTCCTTTCATGTGTAGAATTTATTTGCACTTGCTAAATTTTCAGCCGACCAGGCTTACAATGATGGTATTCTGTTTTATGCATGTTGAATTTAAGTGATAAATTCTTTATTCACACCGTGGTAATAAAATCTCATTTACGAGGAATCTGAAATGTTTCATGTTTCATGTTCCGCAATTAGTTGGTTGATGTTGTATGTTACAGGAGTTAGGGAGGAGAAGAATTAAGGATATCATCGTGCTCCATGCCTAATTCATTATATCGGAAAACATGGATCAAAGTATGTAACCGTGTATAATTACTCGGGTTTCAAACCCCCTCTCCTGGAATGTTTTCTTTTATGCAAATTGGGCATTTATCTTGTTAGTTCTGTTAGAAGTATGACCACCACTTCAATGGAACTAGCTTATTTGGACAACTTCATTTCGAACCCTGTTTTCTGTTTTATTATATTTTTTTCCTTTTAGTACATTTTTTAGATAGTTGCTTGTTTATACAAATTGGATTCTCTTTTCTTTTTAGATATCTTTCTCATGACGATTACTTTCAAATTGGTAGCCAATTTTGTGCTGTAAGCTCTACCCTTCTAGCTAAGTGGCTCAAGGAATTTTAATGAGTACAGGACTTCTAAAAAATGACAATCAGCATCAGAATGGAGATTATGCTCCCATTAGAGATGTGGAAGACAATCATTTAGGCATCTATGACAAACCACTTCCTTCGAAACCGACACCTTATCGATGGTTTTTGTAAGTTTTGAACTCCTTATGTGTCGTCAACTCCTATTTTTCCCCCCCCTTTTCACGTGTATGTGTTCTTTGCAGTCTTCTACTTGGGTTTGTATGCCCTTTGTTGTGGTATTATGCCACTATTCTTTACTTTGGGAAGTATTACCACAAAGATCCTAGAGAACGAATGGGGCTTTCAGCAAATGCAATAGCTGTAAGTGCTCCCTTGATGCTTATTTACTTTTGGTGTTATTAGTAGGCAAAAATTTAACATAAATACACCAGTCCGGCTCTATCCACACGACGGGTAAGACTATTTCACTCAATTGTACCTTGTTCTGATTGTTTTGTATTGTGGAAAAAAGAAAAATCGAGACATTGTAGAGTTATAATATTAACATTTTTTACCATTATATGGAAACATTGCATTTTCAAGTTTACAATATAGGAGCCTCTTGCAGATTTTGCCATTCAATAGGAATACTATTTAGCATAGAGTCTGTAGTGGGAGGCTTTCATGGCAGGCTATTAGTTCAATGGTAGAGCAGCCCCCTGATAATCGTCTCGTGTTAATCTTGTTTGGACAATTTACTGCATGTTTGAGATGTTTTGTTGTTTTAACCTTGTTATACTAGTCAATTATCAGCATGTTTGGTAGAGCTTAAAAGTTGGAACATTTGTGCTTGATTCTTTTGCTGTTTCTTTCATAAATAGAAAATTGCCAATTATATTTTGAATTAAGCGTGACGTGTAGTTTGGATCTTGCTTAAAAACGCTTGCTTCATACAATTTGATTGATCATGCAGGCTTTGATATTTACTGTAGCAGTGGTGATTACGATTGCTGTTATTGTCTTCTAAAGCTCATTGCTGCAGTTCTGCTTCTCATCCCTTCTGTAATATCCTTAACAAAAAGAATGTGTATATAAAACAGTGGAGTTACAAGTTAAGAAAAGTGGTATTAGAAGAGGATAGTCAATTTGAAGATATGAACTATAGGCCGGGTTTGAACTCCTCTCCCCTCGTAACTTTTTTTCTTATTTTCTAATGTGAAGGTTATTCTTGGTAAAGCTAAAAGGATTTTTAGAGTGGATGGATACTCTCATGACATTGGGCATGTGGTTTTGTCTTGTTTTAGGGAGAGAGACTGACATGAGTCATCTCAGGACCATGGTACGGCTTGGTTTGAGAGCGGGGTGTCAGTGTTGATTTGTAATGAAAGATTCTCAAGTTATGGGCCATTATGAATGTTATAATCATGTGTGGATTGTGCTAATTTTCTTTGTTATTTCTTTCGCAAATGGAAAATTGCTAATTATATTTTGAATTCTTCGTGCATAGTTTTCTAAGAGATTACCCATTTCCTTAAATAATCTTGTTGAAAGGACGTTTGTTTCGGTTGCCCATATTGTGGACAAATCTTGTCAACATGCGTAATCCTTATTTTAGAGAGGCTGCACAAACATTTAGGGTGTGTTTGTCTTCCATTAATGGGAGAAAAATAGAGTAATGAATAGTATTTTTTAAAGAATGTGTGGTTAAAAATTAAAGTAACTTTATTGATTTGTGTGTAGAATATTTTATTGGATGAATGTGTGGTGGAAAATTTTACTGTAGCAAACAATTTTTTTGAAATAATGGTAGACAAACGAGAGCTTATTTAGAACTGATTTAAATAAACAAATTGTTTTGACAAATGTATCCTCCTTCGGAGCATTTGAATGATGATGTAAGAGCGTTTTTGGTTAAGCTTAAAAAAGTTACGAGTATGTTCTAATACAAGTTAGCTTTTTCTGTACAAGCAATTGAAATTCTTCGATTAACAAGTTAACAAACATGTTAGTTCACCTCACGGGACCTAATGAGCAACATTCTAATTGAAAATGAAGCACTAGTCTTGATCATCTGAATAACGAGAATTCTAATACAACTACGGAGTCACAGAATATTACAAAGCTGAAATTCCTACTGAATGAAAAACATAATATTCCAAGTAACACGGGGCTCTACTTGTGCCAACTAGAATTAAATAATACTATACTCAAGTATGAACCCCCATTCACAGGTTAATGCTAAAGATAAAATAGACACTTGAAAACAAGAGCGGCCTGATCAACAACAGCAGTTAGCAGAGTTTAGAGTACATGTGCTTAGGTTCGTATTCTACATCAGGGTCGAGCTCTCTTGTTGGTGCAGGAAGGACACTTGTAATGCTTGATATGCTCGGCCCTAGCAGGGGTAATCTTCACGCACTTGCCATGGAACCACTTCTCACATATGTCACAGCAGATCCAAAATTCATCCGATGCATAGTTTTCTCCACAGGCGCCACATAGTGTTTCGCCATGTTCTTCATCTTCTTCCTCGTCAAAAACTTCTTCTTCATCCTTCGGTTGTGGCTTTGGATATTTTTCCTGAGATTCCAATTCCTGCTGCTTGTCATAAAATCATGCCAAGTGACGATATCAACAAGAAGAGGGGGAGGGGGACGAGGATAGTTCTAACATATGTATATAGATCATGTTTGGCTAAGCTCTAAAAAGAAGTAAAAATTACTTTTCTACGACTTTTTTATCCTGGCAGCTTCTCATTAAAGCCCACTTATATTTTACGATTAGATATACCAGGGATTGATATATGAAAGGTGAAAATCACCATTTCCTGGGGATTGATTTATTGCACATTAAACACGCTTACCGGCTTAGAGTTTGACTTTGATTTGTTGCTACTGTGGTTTGAAACCGAAGACTTCTCTTTCTGTTGTTTCTTCGCAGCACCAGTCACAACTTCAAATACTGTAGGGAGTTCATTGATCATGTTGAAAAGCCGTTTCCTGGGAAATAAAATTTCAAATTTGATTTATAATTGAAAAATGAGAAAAGAGAACAATGAACTTTGACTAAAATTCAATTGTAATAAGGAAGATACTAAAACAATATGTTGAAGGGATAAAATCATTTGCATCAACTGTGTATGCTTTGATGACTGTGTTGCTATTTTGCAGCAAGTCTCTAATGCGCAGAGAAATCATGCATCCCCCAACCCTTTTGCAAAACTAAAATTATATAAATCTTACGATATCCATCCATACAACTATCTTTCATACAACACATGGAAACATTTGAACTTGAGAAGCCAACACGTAATGCACAAACAAAATCTAGCTGCGTTTAGAAGTTCCAATTATGAGCATGTTTGGCTGAGCATAAAACAAGTACAGTTACTTTTACGAAACATGTTTAGATAACTTACTTTTTAAGCAAAAAAAAGTGACCTTTTTTTTTTAAAGTAGCTTTACTTTGCTCTAAAAATAAGTAACTCACTTATTTATAATTCTCAATAACAAAAATATTTATTTTAAAGCTTAATTATGTATAACTTTTTAAGCTTAGCCAAACATTTTCGAAATAAAGACGGCATTTAATACATACCTGTCAGCTTTATCGAAACCAAATCTAGATCCAAAATAGAAGGCAACAGCAAGCAACCAGGCATCACTGTGAACAGCAACCAGAGATAACCAATCCTTTTCTTGCATCCCATCTCTAGCAAAATTGATCCCTAGAGCAGGCTCAGGGAGTTCTGGAGGTACTTCTTCAGCAGGCAAATTGACCTCCCACTGCTCATTAGGAAGTCCATACAAGCACAAATTCTCCTTCTCTATAAAGCACAAGCAGCATATGTAATTAACAATAGTAATAGCATGGGTGGAAAGAAAGAAAAGATGACAGTTTGCAAAACATAACATAGTTTCCAACTAAGAAGCACAGATACCCGTATCCGATGCCTATCAAAGCTTGGATACTTTCCGATACCCTCCAATACATACCGGATACATTTTTAAAATTATTTTATATTTTTTTAAAATTTCCGATACGTATCGTAAACGTATTTTTTAATTATTTTTTATTGTTTAATTATTTTCAATACGTATCCGACACACATCGAATATATTTTTTAATAATTTTAATAACTTATTGAATATTAATAAATTTGTATGCAAGAAAATAAATTCTAAGCAATTTAATTGCCTAGAACTTATTTGCATGAAAATTATTAATTAAATGTGTTTGATTAATCAAGTTTTCAACCTAGAAAATATTATATTTGTTCATTTTTTATTGGTAGGCCGTAGGTAGATAAAAGAGTGGATAGATAAGAGAGAGAAAAAGAGTGAATTACCTGAAAAACAAAATGGACTTATCAAATTTATCAATTTTTTAAAATATAATTTTTCCATTAGATACTTATTTGCTTGGAGATGGTTTACTTTTAACCTTCAGGCTCTTTTTAATGATTTTTCAGCAGAAGAATACATTGTATTCTGCAGTGGCATGGGAAATATTGAAGGGTAGAAGTACTAGAAACCTTAAAGATGGAAATATATCCATAAAGAGAAATCATTATCTTGATAAAAAACATTTCCACAAATTTAATCTAATAAAAACCTTAAAATAATGCTTCAGGTAGAGAAATGCATATCTTAGAGACCAGACCCCATAGAATATGAATGAACCAGACAGAAGATGAATGAACATGACACCAAAAGAATGTATTGGGTTTCAGATGAAGAGGTCAATGTAGGATTCCTTTCTAACATGTATTAAATGTCCATCCATGTGTCATGCTCACCCATTATGGCGCACAACCAGGCTGTCTAAAGCGTCAACGAATGAATGTCAGATTCATGAAAATATGTGCACGACAAATTGCAAGTGTTTGTCACGTAGCTACGGGGTATAAAATTAAGCAAGCGTTAATCATCTACAGACGACCACTCCAAACAATCATTATCATCAGCATCTTATTTCTGTTGTCACTACTCCCAAAAGACAAGAAGAAAAGCTTTGCCATGCTAAAATCAATAAACAAAAAGAATGCCTCTGTGACGATGATTTTTTTACAGGAATGAAGAGGATCACAATTTAAACTGTAAACAATTTTAGCTGAATGATTTTCCATTAGGGATACCTCCAATTTTATAGTTACATTCTCTAATCTAAATATGGTAATTCTATATATATGGTACAAATATATATGTGAGGATATCCTTGTGATCTTCTTCAATCTTGTTATTCTTCAATCGTGTAACATCTTGTTAACATCCCTCCTCAAATGGATGCTGGAAGATCGAAAAGCATCAATTCGCTCACAAAAAATTGACGTCGTTGTCGAGTCGTCGCCTTGGTAAATACATCAGCAGTCTGAACATCCGTTATGATATGTGGAAGAGTAATAAGACGACCATCATAAGCCTCACGTATAGAGTGACAATCCAATTCAATGTGCTTAGTACGCTCATGAAACACGGGGTTTGCAGCAATCTGAATGGCACTAGTGTTGTCAGCATGAAGAGGAGTAGGCTCAAGTTGAGGACAACTAAGCTCTGCCGAAGACCCCGAAGCCAAACAATCTCATAACAGGCAAAAGACATAGCACGATACTCAGACTTAGTGGAAGATTTAGAGACACGATCTTGCTTCTTACTTCGCCAAGAAATGAGCGCACTCCCAAGAAACATATATCAACCTGTAATCGAGCGACGAGTATCTACACAACCGGCCCAATCAGCATCAATATAACCAACTAGCTCAAGGGGAGAATTGGCCGGAAAGAAAAGACCCTTATTATGTGTACCCAGTAAGTATCTAATAATACGATGAACTACGGCCAAGTGGAGATATCGTGGGGCGTGCATAAATTGGCAAACATGCTGGACAGCAAAAGAGAAATATGGTCGTGTAATAGTGAGATAATTTAAACTACCCACCAATTGACGATATAAAGAGGGATCAGGAAGAAGATCACCCTCCTTGCGATATTTCACATTCACCTCCAAAGGAATATCAACATATCTACCATCCTGAAGCCCAGTTAAGTTAATCAGCTCCTCTGCATACTTATGTTGATGTAGGTTGACTGGACTGGAATGCACCTCAAGACCTAAAAAATACTGTAAAGGGCCCAAATCCTTCATATGAAAAGACTCCTTAAGTCGGTCTTAAAGGTGAGATATCAATTCAGAGTTAGTCCCTGTAATAACTATATCATCCACGTAGACAAGAAGAAGCACCATACCCGCCTTGGTGTTGGAGATAAAGTGAGATGAATCATATTAACTCCGAGTAAACGAAAAACCAAGGAGTGGAACGAAACTTGTCAAACCAAGAGCGAGGAGTCTGTTTCAACCCATAAAGTGAGCACTTTAACTTACAAACAACGGAAGAGGGCAAGGAGAAGAGACCCGCAGGTGGTGTCATATAAATCTCTTCCTTAATGTCGCTATGTAAGAAAGCATTCTTAACATCCATCTACCGCAAAGACCATCCCTTGGAGGCAGTTATAGCAATAACGGTGCGAACCGTTGTCATTTTGGCAACAGGGGCAAATGCCTCCTCATAATCTATACCATATTCTTAACGATTACCAAGAGCTACCAATCAGGCTTTATAGCGATCAAGTGATCCATCAAAGTGGAACTTAACAGAATATACCCATTTACATCAAATAGGTTTGATGTCAGAAGGGCAAAGAACAATATCCCACGTGTGATTCTCATGAAGAGCTTGAAGTTCCTCTTGCATAACTCTCTCAACAGGGTTGGGTAACAGCCTGAGAATAAGAAGTATGAACTGTGAATTAAGATAAAGTTGCAGAGAAACCATACCGATCAGGAGGATGAATAATGCCAGTGAATCGCCGAAGAGTATCAGAGATCGAGATCGGGATCTGAAGCAGAAAGGGGCAATGACGTTAAAAGTCGTCGTCTCTGATATATCACTCCTGGTTTAAAACGCTCAATAGGACGAGAGCAATCCTCAAAACTAATGAGTGGAGCCGGATCAGAAGATGATAGATGATGTTGGAGATAATACTGATTCTCAAAGAAAATAACATTGCGAGAGATACGGAAGCGATCAGCAACACCATCATAACAAACAAAACCATTCTGAGCAATGCTGAAACCCATGAAAGCACACCTTACAGATTGTGCAGAAAGCTTATGTCGTTCATGTGAAGGCAAATGGACGAAGCAAACACAACCAAAAGTATGCATCATGTCACAGCCATGATGTGTGTTGTATACGCGAAAATAAGGAGAGTTAAAATCTAAATACTGAGCAGAAAGTCGATTAATCAAATACACAGCTGTGGAGAGGACTTCAACCCAAAATTTAGGTGGAACCGAAGATTCCAAGAGCAAAACCCTAACAACATCCAACAAGTGACGATTCTTTCTTTCAGCCACTCCGTTCTGCTGAGGAGTATATGGGCAAGAACGTTGAGAAAGAATACCCTTCTGTTGTAGAAAGATTTTGCACTGATGAGACATTTATTCACCACCATCGTCGGACCGCAGAATTCGAATACCAGAAGAAAATTGTGTTTCAATGTAAGCTACAGGTCTTGAGGGTGGTACCAACCTTACTTTTAGAGCAGAGAAAATAAATCTAAGTGTAACGACTGAAATCATCAATAAACGTCACAAAACACTTATAATGACCATGTGAAGTAATAGGTGCGATGCCCCAAACATCACTATGAATAATCTCAAAATATTTATTAGCGCGACTGCCATGAGCTGGAAATGGCTGAATCTTACCTTTCCCAAGTTTACAAGCATCACAATTGAAAGATAAACTGGAAAACTGAGTCTTATCTTTATTACCCAAAAAACCACATTTCAATAAATGAGATAAAACTAAAGAATTGGGATGACCTAATCGTTTATGCCAAATGTCATGTTTAAGTCCAACATCAATACAAGTCAACGACGTAGCAGTATGAATAGTAAACTATAATGGAAACAATCTTCCGACTTTAAGCCCTTCTCGATCACCTTCCCCGATCCTGCACAAAACAACGAGCACAAGAGAAACACACATCAAAGTTATTATCAACTAATTGACTGACTGAAATCGAGTTAGAAGATATGCCCGAAGAGACAAAAACATTATCAAAAGAGGACCCAATGTCTCCAACAGCAGTAATCGAAAGGGTACTCCCATTAGCAATTTGAATATGTTGTGTATCAGTATAGTGTCAAACGTTATGCAAAGAGTCGGAACTTCCTGTCATGTGATTTGATGCCCCTGAATCAACAAACCAAGGAAGAGTAACAACTTGACCCTTACCTTGTAAACCTAATGCAGAGAAAGCGGAGACAATCATCTGTTGGACCATTTTTGGGGTAAGAACGTTTTGACTGGTACTAGCTTGTGAAACTATTGGAGTAATACCTTGAACATCAGCTTGAAATGCATTAGCTGTCCGTTTTGGAGGTCGAGTAGGACAGTCCTTGATGAAATGTCCTGATTGCTTACAGTAATAGCAGACATTCTGAGGACAGTGACGAGCAATATGACCGTATCCTTTGCAGTAGAAACACTGAAGTTTACCCTTTCCCCGTCCTTGTGCAGCATAAGCAACGTTAACCACATCAGATGAGGAAATGTCTGTTCCAATATGAGCTTGGGCAGCCAGTCGTTGCTCCTCACGCAAAAGTTCACCAAGATACGCATCCAATGAAGGAACCAGATCACGATTCAATAAACTCGCTCGGACTACTTCGAATTCGGGTCGTAATTGTCGTAATTTCATAAGAAACTGATCACGCTTACTAACTGCCTGAACCTCCTGTATCGCTGATAAGGCTATCGCAGGGACCTTAGCATAAACTAACCAGAAGTACTCACCCCACAAGTTCAGAAAACTAAAATAGTATTGCTCAATATTAAGATTGCCCTAAGTGTAGTTGACAATTTCTAATTCCAACTGAAATCTCTGCGTATTATTGTCCTGATAATAAATGCGCTTTAAGTAATCCCACATCTCCTTAACAGTAGTGAAGGCACGTAAATCATTCACCATGTGTGCCTCCATAGATCCCAAGATCCAAGAGATAATACGAGCATCCTTTGTTTCCCATGCAATGAGATCTTTTGCATTGTCAAGTGCTTTAGAGGTCCCATCAATATGACCATAAAGTTCCTTCCCTTTCAAAAACATCTTGAATTGAAATTCACATATCGAATAATTTTTCCCCGTAAATTTAACACAAAATGCTTCAACGGACATGATGTTGTATTGCAAAGAGGTTAACCAAATTAACCAAAATAAAATCAGCCCACACACCAAACACGAGCCTTCAAATTGATAGCCCAAAAATTAATCAAAGCCCACTCAATTATTGACCCAATTAATGGTGGCCCAATTGGAGGTCCAGCAGCCACACAATCCACTATTATTGCCCAATTCCACACAATCGAAGCCTGATCCAATTCCACACACTCGAAGCTTGGCCCAATTGTAGATTATCCACACATTCTACGCTTCCACGCTCTCTGCACCTAAGTCCAGAATGCAAGAAAATCGTCGTCAGCAATCCTGAGACTCGCCGGTATCTCGTCAAATACCTACAGCCCAATATTACGAAACAGACACACAATCAAATCCCCCACATGATGACGCCAGATCCGCGTCGGTCAAGAACGGGAAGGCGCCGGAAAATCACGAACAAGAAATTGCCCGAAAGTCTCGTCGACCACCAGGAACTCCAGAGTCGCGCCGACCACTCACGAACACTCCGAAACCCGTGTCGAACACCCACGACGCCGAAGAATTCTGTCAGAATTCTGACCACCAAGAAATCAGAGATTCAGCGGCTGTTTCTATAGGTTGCTCTAATACCATGTAAATAATTTTAGCTGAATGATTTTCCATTGGGGATACCTCCAATTTTATAGTTACATTCTATAATCTAAATATGGTAATTCTATATATATGGTACAAATATATACGTGAGGATATCCTTGTAATCTTCTTCAATCTTGTTATTCTTCAATTGTGTAACATCCTGTTAACATAAACCAGTTGGCATCTAATAAAACCAAAAAAATAAATCCAAATACATTAACATATTAGAAGTTACAGATGATATGATAAAAGTCGTCAATAATTATCAATGCAGACCACACCAGCAATTTCATCTAACTCGACAGAGAGACATTTGATGCTATAACAGTCAATGGCCAGGAGTCTGCCATTTAAAGCAAGGCCATAATAGCGTTCTGTGTTCAATAATCCTTGGTTACCCACCTAATCTACTAAATCTTCATTTACCATGGACATTATACTCAACAATCCTAGAACCACAGTTAGCGTATTGCATTGCACACAATTGTTTTACTCAAAACAGTCAAAGACTAGAAAATTCAAATCAAGGCTAGAAGTTATACTTACAATGCATTGGTTACAAATTACAAGAAAATTAGTAAAGATAGTAATAGTAGAGCTCTCCGTTTCGGTAAAACTAAGATCCCCATAAATTCAGTTCTTGATGAATATTTAAGAAACCATATTCCTGAAATAGTTTAGACTATTCAATTAAATTTAAACCAGAGATACAAGATTTGCACCCATAACTCACATTTATTGGAACCAAATGCTTCCAAAAAAATATTAGAAGTCGTACACAAAAGATGCAACCAAAATCATGAAAAAACTATAATTGCAGTCCATGCAAGGCCTGCAACTTTGAATTTCGAATAAACTGTTAAAAATTGACACACCATCGACACGTGTCTGCTTTTATGGCAGAAGTGCTACGGAGTGCTGCATATAGTAGTCCTTGATCACCTAACTAATATATTACATCCCCAATGCATCGTATATTTAACAAACCTAAAATCACAAATTACTGTTTCAATTTCATCAAATAAAATGAGAAAAATCAAAGCAAAGCAAGCAAACAAATGCAGCAAGACAAAAATGCTGAACATCAGAAAATCTAAACCTTTAATGCATACCCAATTGCCCATTTTGTTAGACAAATTTTGAAATACAAAAAAATAATAATAATAATAATTAGCGACCACCCCCCCAACTCTAGCTGACCACCCCCCCCAACTATAGCTGAGAAGCACCCTCTATCCACTTCCCCTTTTCCGTGTGCCCAGAAGCCTGGCTTATGAGCCCCTCCTCAATCTATATTCAATAAAAATTACAATCTTCTAAAGATTAGTTGCAAGCGAACATAAAATAAGCACTGTGACAGAACGTCCAAAAATATGCAGAGACGGGCAATTAAAGAATTCAAACAGAAAAATAAAAATAAAACTAGGAAAAACCCTAACCAGGATCGCACTGCTGGTAAAAGTCTTCAACTTCTGCAACAGAAAAAGCGAGAAAATAAAATCAGGACGATTAAAAAAATAATAATAAATAAATAAATAAAGATTAAAAACCTGTGGTTAGGGCTTTGATAAGGCCATTACGACGACCCTTGAAATCTCCGAAAACTTCTTCAACCGTACGAGGATTAAACTGTCCTCCCTCCATTTTTCAATTTCAACTTCAAAAAAAGAATTATTGGAAAAAGTCTGCAAAAAGGGCAGAAAGAAGAACTTTAGAAGAGAGAAAGAGAACCGAAACAAGAATTTCTATTGAGTGGGGCGGATTTGAATCGTAGAAGGACGGGTTTAACTGGATTTGAGAGTTAGTCACGAGTCCGATAACCCACCCACTCATATGTAACTAATAATTCTGCTCAATGCTCGTACAGGGAAGGAGTGAAGCCCCTTTGTAAGTCGAGTTTCGAAATTCCTTTATTTTGTATATCAATGGGATATGTTGATATCAGGCTTGTATATCTTTTGTTACGTCAATTGTGAGGAATATCTATGAACAAAGATTGACAACATATAATTGTCTCGATACTAGTAACCATGTTATAGATCTTGGGGCAGTCACCATCGCGACATTCGATTGCAATAGAGAGAAGTAGTACATGCTCTGATATCATTGTTATAGATCTTGAAATAGAGTTGTCAATTGATTGAAATCTAGTCTGAATCCGATGAAATTAATTGGAGATAGATTTAGGATCTCAATCTTTCGATAATCCCGATTAACTAAATAGATCAAATATGGATATAGTCAATTCGATCCGATAACAAATCGACTCGATTTGTTATAAATAGTTGAGTTGATTAAATACTTTTTTAGCATGTTATTTGTCAAAAATAAAGAAATTTAGAATGAAAAAGCTATCAAATTCAAAACATATTTTTAAATTTTTAATCAATTTAAAAATTGTTTAATAATACATACAAATTATAATACCAAATGCAATTTTAAGAGATTAACAAAATAAATATATTCGATAAACAATATATAATATAATAATACTAACTGAAATATTTGGAGAGTTTTAAATGTGTATTAATTAGTAAAAGATGAGAAAAACGATTAATTTAATAAAATATAAATAACTATTTATTAAATAGTACAATATACTACCGTCAAACCAAATGTACAACAGCCAAGCCAAATGTATTCTTATCCCGCATCAAAAGTTTATAACAAAATATTTGGAAATACCTCTACAAATAAGTGAGTCAATAAATGGGTAAGCTCAATCCAATTGGCTAGCAGTTAAAAAAGTTGAAAATTTTAAAATTATTAAATCCGTTTAAGAATTGAAAAAATTGGAAAAAAAAATAATTTCAACATTGATTTTATTTTCTTAATTTCATATTCATTGGATTATTGAATCGAATACGTAATTGTTCTGCGGAGGGAATTATTCATGTTAATTTACTGACAAAGTGCTGGGAAAGAAGCAGAAATCCCTGTACTAAAACTACAGGAGAAGTATGTCATTTGAATTGTGTAGGTTACTCATAATATGGAGGAATTGCTGTCGGAATTACCCCTAAACAGCTTAGAGTGTGTTTGTTAGAGATTAAAATTAAATTAAAATTGAAAAATTAGTCGTTATTGTTGACTTTTATTAGACTAGTGGGGCCCAATAACGACTATATTTTCACTTTTAATTTGATTAAAATTTCTACCAAACAGGCTCTTAGTAGCTCAACACTTTAGTCAATTTGAAGTTTTGTATTAACAATTGTGACGACGGATGAGTAATTAGATATTGTTTAGTTAATTAATTGTGATGGGTAAATGCCTAATTGAGTTGGGTCCTATATGTATCTATTTTTTAAATTGTTATACGTTTAGTTTTAATTGAGTTGGATTTATTTTCAAATTTATTTTTAGTTTTTTTTTTTGTCAACGATTTGACAGTTTTAAAATCTAAACCAAATCACTTCAAAGTGGTTTGATTCGATTCAAAACCAAAACATCGATGGATTAATGTGGACCCAAATCAACGATTTTGAAAAAAGTGGTTTAAGTGCGATTTTATAGTTTCGTTGTTCAACCCTAGTTATCATCAATAATGTCTTGGGGGATGATGTCTGCAATTGCTAACTTGTTTCGATCGTCGAGTGTTAATGAAAAATATTTATTTATTTTAATATTTCAGTAACTTCAATATCTTTTTATATTTCTGCTTTTTATTTATAATATTATTACGGTTGTTCGATTCGTGATTAAATTCTCCTTCATTAATATCCAATATTTTACTTCTATTACTTTATTGATGAAAATTTGTCATAAAATTAAATTTAAAGAATTATTCTTATAACAAAAATCCGTTCACGACCTTAAATAATTTTTTTAATTGTTATTTAACTACACCAAATTGTTTGAAGGTAATATTTAAATATTTTTCTTACTTTATTTTAGTAAATCAAATTTATTGAGATGTTTACATTAATGAAAAAGTCCACTGTTAGTGTTAAATTTATTTTGTTATTTAAAGACTTTTCCATCAATAATAGCTATTGCTTATTTTACTGCCAAAATTTTCGTTGAAATTCAAATCAGACATTGACATAGGAAAAAGGAATTGATCGAGGCCAGTAAGTTAGAGATTACTTGCTTTGCTTCATAACATAAAGGGGACTATTCATTTAAATGAGGGAAATCTATTAGGAATGCAATGTCTTTCCGTCCCCATAAAGGAATCATAACAAACTGTTTGCGAACCCAGGAAAGTGATTCCGCAGGGGTGAGACAAAAATATGTAAAAATTATGGGTTAAAAACTTAAATATAGACTAAAAAATTATAATGACTACTTTGTAAATGCCAAAAATTAAAGGCCCAATGGAGGCAATTGCCCTCGCTGGGCCATTAATGGGTCCGCCCCTGATTGCAAGACACTTTTCACTTGATGCGATCCAATTTTATATCTTTTGTGTTCGACACTTGGAATCAAGGGGCTCGTTTGAGCGTTAAGTTATGTTCGCTTCGCAAGTGACGGTTGGACTCTTCTTCCTTCGCAGCTTTCGTCCTAGAGGGGAGGGGGTAGTAGAGCAGCCTCCTCTCATCGTGGAATCAAGGGGCTCGTTTGATGCGATCCAATTTTATATCTTTTGTGATTTCGATACTTGGAATTAAGGGGCTCGTTTGAGTGTTAAGTTTTGTTCGCTTCGCAAGTGACGGTTGGACTCCTCTTCCTTTGCAGCTTTCGTCCTAGAGGGGAGGGGGTAGTAGAGCAGCCTCCTCTCATCGTGATCGACGTCCAAAGTAAAGTATTGAAAAAATACAGGAAAATAGTAAGATCTCGAATCTAAATTGATGGAGAATAGAATACCCGACCATAATAAAGTAAAAATAATAAAAAAAAGATTCATTGATTATCATAGAATGAAAAATCTAACTAGGAGTTTTAGATGGTAAAATTTTAACTTTTTCGAATAGGAGGTAATAAATACATTTTTAGTAGTCATCTTAAACTTTTTTCTACGACATTGTTCAATCATTTTTCATTTCGAAGAAAGCCGCACGTTGTTCGCCGACTTAGGATCACATACTGAAAATAGATCGCAAAGGATAGCGTTAAATTGGAAATTCGTATTCATGGTTTCGTGCTCTACTGTTTCTAAGCCGGGACACATTTCTATATTCACGGGTTGGGTTTAGAACCTGGGGGTAGGATTAAAAAACAAAAAAAATCCTCAACTTTTCGAGGTGAAAAGAGGCGCGCGATATGAAGCTCGTCATTGGAGAAATTGGCTGGTTGCCCGGAGTCCGAACCACTGTCCGAGCCACCACGCGTCGGAGCATGCATAGGCCTGGAATCCAGGCCTCCGTTTCCCCCATTCTGTTCATACATACAGATACATATATAGAGAGAGATACATATATAGAGAAGAGAGAACTCATGTCAGCACACAGACAGAGGGTGTGTTTTTACGTTGCATAATTCAGTGCGTTCTTATCCTAACTTTCTCTCCATTCTTTTGATTGTCCTTTTTAGGCTGGAATTGCTCTCAGATGTGAAGAAATAAAAGTTTGTTCTAAATTCTCTTTCTTCACTTCAGATTCAGACCACTATTCCAGCTTGTTGATTACAGAACTGGTATGGCTCCATTTCCCTTCTCTCTCTCTCTCTCTCTCTCTTGGTTTCTATTTCGCTGATCTGTGTTCAATTTAGTGTTCATCGAAATTGCATGAGTCTCGATTATGGATTTACCCTCGTTTTTTCAAACCGAAACATCAATAGAAATGCTCTATAGCCCCCTGATGTGAATAGATTTTGTGTTCTGTGGTTATGTTGAATTGGGAGGAATGGAAGGAGATAAGGATCAAGAGTGATTGAATAAAGAGAGGGGTGGAATTGATGCAATGGGGGATCCAGGATCTTATATTGGCACGGAAGAGGAGCCCTGGGGAGGGGCGTTTTAAGGGTTTTTGGTGAAATTTTTGTTTTCGTAATTTTCATATGTGATTCGCCTAACAGGTTCCTTGAGACGGTGACAGAATTTTCCAGGCTCTGCTTAGAATATAAGATAGAACTAAGAGAGATGAAAGTCTCTTATAGTGAGAGAGAGGATGGTGAAAAGGGAATGGGGGGAGGCAGCGTGTGCGGTGGGTAAGGTATTGGTAGTTGAAGCTGCTGATGATTGGAGAAGAATGCCTTCTGCAATAAGTTTTTAACAGACGTATGATGTCTAAAAAAAGCCTTCTAAATGAAAACTTTTAAAATTTGTTTTTACTTTGACATGTGAAAAAGGAATGATCTAAAAAAAATTCCGTTCTGTTATGGTTTTGTAACTTCCCTTGTTTAGTAATATTTACAAGGCCTATGCAAACGAGGCCATTCAAGGGTCGTTGACACCATTGATTGAATTGAAACCAATCATTGATCTGGATTCGGATCTGCAGTCTCTCAGTTTCCATCATTCTGGTTGATATCTATTTTATTTTTAGTGTAATGATGTGATTACATTTTGGTTTTGGCAATGTATCATCTGCCTATTGGTGTCAAAACGGGTGGGCCGACTAAAACATGTTAAGCGTGTAGCTTGTGTTGAAGATAAAATTTAAATAGTATACATGTGGTTTTATCTTATTGTTTTAAGTTTTGAGATCAAGTGGTCCAACATGTTACACAAAGGTTTAAAGTTCAAGTCTTCACGTCGCCCATTTACTGAAAATTCTAGAGGCTTTAATGGAAAAAATAAAAAAGCACGTGTTGAAGATATGATTTTAAATGGTATACATGCGGTCTTAATTAACAGAGAGATCAAGTGATTCAATAGCCTTCTCGTGAAAACCTGGATTAGTGGGTCTGCTTGACCTGTAAGGAAGCCAATCAGGCCTGGCCCTTCCTGGCAGGAAAAGGAATTGGCCCCTATCGGCCCGGTTCAGGCCTCGGCATTTTCTATTGGGTTCGATAAGGGCCACCTGGCCCGGCTGCACTTCTCATTTTGACACCTCTGATCTACAGCCACACACCAAATTTCTAAAAACAAATATAATAACGAAACTTTGTTTCTTTTCGCTTTCTCTTTTACTGCTGTGTTATTGCATGTGACAGTTTTGCCTGTATTTGAAGTAACTTACTCGTATTTTTTATTTTTCTCGGTTATGGATTGGAATTCTTTTCCCCTATAGAGTGCTTGGTATTTTATTGCAAGAAATTCTGTATTTAGAGTTAAAGACCGCTTTTTATCAATTGTGTAGGTACTTATCTCTTTTTTTAACATGTTACACTTGCCTTTTCGCGAGTTTTTTTATCATCTTTTAGTGCATACAATTTTTGTTAGTGCTTTGCTTTTACTTTTGGGTTCAAAACTCGTGTATTCTTGTTATAATCAAACCTGTTGCAGACAAAATTGTGTTGGGCCAGGTATTTATATGAACATTTTTTGATACAATGATTTTTTATGGCTTTTAACCACATGGACTTTTTTGCTGCAGTTCCTTGAAGGCTGGGCTTGTTTTCATACTTGACTCATGCAAATCAGATACTCTTGACAAGCAAAGCCAAGATATTGTAAAATAAGGATACCAAAACATTGCGCGTGACAAACAAATTGTCCCCAGATCAATCCCATCAAAATTTCTGTAGTCAAATACAATTTAGAAGATGACTTCGAATCAACTCTTTATCAACGTTAAAGACCATGGTGCTACAGTAGATCCGCTGAAGAATAGAGTCAAATGTAATTATTGCGACAAAGTTGTTGGTGGCTTCAGTCGCCTTAAATATCACTTGGGAGGCATTCGGGGGGCGGTGACCCCTTGCTTAGAAGTTCCTGTTGATGTGAAGGAAATGTTCAGTAACGAGGTTTCTCTAAAGAAACAGGTAAACTTAAGCAAGGAAGTTGGAGAATTGTACTGCCCGCCACTTCCATTGAGGAGGAATAGGGGCCCCCAGACAGATTCAATAAAGTGCAATATGACAAATCTCACCGACACGGAGGGTTCTTGGACTAAACAGCATCGTAATAAGGACTGTCAATCAGATAACAGTGTGACAGAAACTGTCCCTTCTCCCAGGAGACTTTCAGAGATGCCTGCCAGTAGCACAAGAGATTCATCATTGAACGAATCTAAAAAACGTATAGGTAGATTTTTTTATGAGACGGTGACTGATTTTAATGTTGTCAAATCACCTAGCTTCCTCACAATGATCAACACCACCCTCGGTGGTGGGCATGTAATTCCCAGCTGCGAGGAGTTAAAAGGGTGGATCCTCGAGGATGCTGTAAAAGGGATGCAAAATTATGTGAAGGAGATAAAAAATTCTTGGGAAATTACTGGTTGCAGCATCATATTAGATGGTTGGAAAGATGAGAAAGGTCGAGACCTTGTCAATGTTTTAGTGAATTGCCCAAAGGGTGCAGTTTATCTTAGATCGTCCGATATTTCAGCTTTTGTTGGGGACATTGACGCCATGCTATTGTTCCTCGACAGGGTTCTGAATGAAGTTGGGGTCGAGAATGTGGTTCAAATTATTACATATTCGACATCAGCCTTCATGAAAGAAGTGGGAAAGCAGCTGACACACAAGCATAGGCATGTTTTCTGGACAGTGAGTGCTTCTACCTGCTTTGAACTTATGTTAGCTAAATTCGAAAGTATGAGTTTCATTAGAGAGATATTGGAGAAGGCCAAAACAATTACAAGATTTGTTCAGAAACATCCGAGTGCCCTGAAACTTCTGAGAACTTATACTCGGGTAGATAACATTTTAGAGCCTTCCAAGATTAGGTCGACAGTGCCCTACTTTACACTTGAGAATATTGTTTTGGAGAAGAAGGGTTTGAAAAACATGTTCGCTTCATCTGAGTGGAAAAACTCAGATCTGTCAGATTCCTTTGAGGGAAAAAGAGTCGCTTACTTGGTAGAAGATCCTACTTTCTGGAATGGGGCGTTAATGGTTTTGAAGGCAGCTATTCCTATAGCGCGGGTGTTATGCTTGATAAACAAGAACAATAAGCCTCAAATTGATCTTATATACGAAACAGTTGATCAAGCCAAGGAAACAATCAAAGAGGGGTTCAAAAACAATAAATGCCAGTATATGCCATTTTGGAAAGTAATCGACGAGATTTGGAACGAGCATCTCCACAACCCACTTCATTCTGCTGGTTACTATTTGAATCCGTTTCTATTTTATTCAAATGATTCCTACTCCGATCCAGAGGTTTCCTGTGGTATGTGCTATTGTGTCGTCAAGATGTCAAGTGATCACCGAAATCAAGATTTGATCATGGAGCAGGTTGATGAGTATTCAAAGGCAATGAGTGCTTTCAGTGAAGGAAGTGAACCTGAATGGCTATCAGATGTTTCGCAGCTTTCGCCAGGTTTCATCATTACATTTTCTGCTATTTGTTCCCATGTGCATCAGTGCATGTTAGGCCATGCTTAAAAAGTTCAATCATAAGAAGTAAGAGCATATAGGTTGTGTTTTAAATTTTCTCTAGAAAGATAGTTAAGATTTAATTTCTGGCGAAGTGAGTTTTGTTGTGAAAAGAAGTAAACTTGAAAATTATATTTGAGAAAATAACATAAAAGTAAATTTGACTTACTGTCAAATACAATAAAAAATACTCTTTTAAGTTTTAATATAAATCATTTTTATTGGTCGAATTTGAAATAAAATGAGGTAAGAGTTAGTTTCAAAATATGAAACTTTTTTATATAATAACTAAGAAAAAATGTCACGTCCAAACATTTTTTAAGCAAAAAGTTGCTTTTTTTTAAGCCTAGCCAGACATGCTCTTAAGTTACAATATATCCTTACCTTCATACTCTGATGGCAGTACTCTGGTGGACGAAATACCAAGAAAAATACCCCCAGTTGCAACAACTGGCTATTCAAATTCTTAGCCAGACCTGTGACGGAGCATTGAAATTTAAGCTCAAAAGGAGTTTGGCCGAGATGCTACTCACTAAGGGAATGAATCTCATGGAACAACAGAAGTTAAGAGATCTGATGTTTGTGCATTACAATTTGCAGCTACAGATTTTTGAGTCGAGCGAAAGAAATTGCATCTCTGGCAATGAAATCGACACAACGGATGATTGGATGGTTGATGTAGCGCAAGATGATGACATGGTGATTAACGGTGAACCAGCATTGATGGTCTAGGATTTCGGGGATACAGTTCATTCCAGGGCAAGCAGTGTGGAAGGGCGAACGGGCAGGCTTTAGCCCAAAAGCTAAACGTGTAGTGGTTATATAATTTTTATCTACACTAGTCTGTTGGATATATAAATAGATGATAAAACCGAGGGAGATTATGTAGCAGTAGTCTCTATAATGTGTGTGGTATTATGTTGTTTTCCTTTTATTTGTCTGTAAGATGATATATCAGTAGTCGGCCTGGAAAGACCTTTATAATATGGTAACTAGTTAGAATGACTGGTACTGTTCTTTTTGCATAGTTAAGAGTGGATTGTTGGTACATTTCATGACTTACGTGGTATTCATCAGACGGAATAGTGCGTAGAATTAAGCACAAATCTTTTCCACATCATTTCTTTGCATTGAATATCTCAGCCCATGTTTGAGTTATA
Source organism: Fraxinus platypoda (assembly GCA_903798405.1). Taxonomy (NCBI): domain Eukaryota; kingdom Viridiplantae; phylum Streptophyta; class Magnoliopsida; order Lamiales; family Oleaceae; genus Fraxinus; species Fraxinus platypoda. The sequence goes on along the minus strand of CAIGRT010190131.1, from coordinate 15,013 downwards.
TTATTTTTTTCATTCTCATTCTTCTATTTATTTTTAACTACATATTCTTCAATAAAATAATATTTTCCGTCACATCAATAAATTTTCTTAGTTTTTCAATCACATATTTCTCATCATATCACTTCAAAAAAAATGCACTCTCATTTTAATATGTACCAAACACACTATTAGTTCTAGTGTGTACAAATATCTGTGTACGTGCATCTCTCATCCTATTAGACTTTTCTTGAGTCTAGACAGACGGCGTGCGTACGCAAGAAACGATGCTGTTCGATGGGCTTAGGCATAAGATGCACGGGGCAAGGCAGTACTCTATATTCACATTTCAGATCAAGATTTATACCGTAATTGGCATACAAAAAGCTAATTTCTAACCATATACCAGACACGACATATTAGTCCATATACACACAATTACTAAAACTCCCAGCACTTTGTTTTACAATTTGGAGATTCATACGAACGAGAGAGATGCGACTGATTTGAGACTTCAGTTTTCTGATCTGGAACCTGCAGTCGGCCCATCTGCCAGCTTAGTGGCTGCACCAACTGTAACACCACAAATTTTATAAATCCAGAGCTCATAATAATTGAAATTTGCTAACAGAATAATTCAAACATTACGAACTTTTAAACGAGTTTCCAAAAACAAACTTCAATAAATGCAAGAAGGCTAATACCTTGAAACTAAAATTTGATAATAATGTCAAATGTTCAATTAATTAAAAAACATTCAGTAACATAGGTACAATTCTTATTCACCGTTTTCAGATTTAGATTTTCATCCATCAAACATGACATATCATACCAGAACATCACGTAAACTTGGATGAAATGATCGCTCAAGGAATTTACTATTTAGAACCCTATATCCCATAGGATTTACACTAATTGACTCAAAGGTCTACCTCAGAAGGATTTACTTAAAATTGACCTAAAAGTATCTGTACAATTCAGTATATAAACATTACGAAGAACAAGAATTTAACTAGTAATGCGTTCAAAGATATGTACTTTGGGTAAAGGTCAATGAAATTCGAACTTTACAATAACTTATTAATCAAATTAGAATTAGAATATTATAATAACTTATTAATTATCGAGAGGACCAAATTCATTCCTTCAAACTGCTGGCCCAGAAGTTATCCACTAATCTTATAAGCCTTTGCAATTATTTCTTGTACATTCTCCGCAAATTTCATTTCTTTCATGCCCTTTTCTCTTCCATTTTACTCGAACAATGTATTGCTAACTTCTTGAGTGTCAATCATTTATTGGTACGCACTGAAAAAAAAATTGTTTCGCCCTCCCGTGAAGAAAGGAGATTTGAGTTAAAGTTCGACCCATGGAAAAGAAACATGCAAATGCAATTGAAGACAATAGAGATTACACACTACTCAAAAATTTGTATTAATTTATGAAGATAGACAAACACTAATACGAATTGGAAATCAGTTGACACCAACGTTTCCCATTTACAATCCCCTTCTTTACAATTTTTAATCACTATTTTCATTTTATATTCCCCTTATGTACTCCCTTCTATTTTATTAATTTTGGTCTCATGGACATGAAAATGACAGAAATTAGTTCTGGTCCACAATCAAATATATAGATATTTGGTATGACAAGTAACTAAGAAAATGAGATGAATGAATAAATACTTTTATGTGCACATGCGCAAAAAACATGTGTACCTCATAGTTTAGAAACATCCTCAATGACTTGATAGGATATCTCTCGGTGATTGAAGGGGGCAAATTTGAACCACCAAACTATCAATTTCTTCGAACCTCTTCATTTTTTTGCAGCTGTAATTTCATCATTTGACAATCAACGCTGTCATTTCTAGAAGATGAATGCCATTTAGTTGCCTTGCAACACAGAGAATTAATGGAGACAACATATAGACAATACATGTTAATTGCATTGGCGTACATACTCCCAAATATAGTATCAGATGCATATCGACAAATCAACAGCAAATATGTTCCTGATCCAATGAGTAATTTATAGAGGCTCCACTATACTTTTTCTTAGCAAATATATTAACACAGAGCCAATGTTTGGCTCATGTTTATAAAAACTCAAGCAACTTTTTATCAACACATTTTGAGAGACCAAAAAGTACAACCCACATATCCCACTCATTTTTTATCTATTTATAATTCAAAACCGTTTATAAATACTTCCCTAACATTTTTTAAAGTAACATAAGAGATTACAAAGTATATGGCACAATAACTCTTTAGGTTTCCATTATCCAAACCACCAACCAAAATTTAGAGAATTACTAAAAAAAAAAAAGACTTAATAAATATTGATGTTTTAAAAGACTAAAATATTAAATCACACTTGAGCTTTATATGGAGTTGAAGACTTTATAAACTCTGACGTGAATAAAATTGGTTTGGTTGTGGCGGAGGCCATTTCATGATCTTTATATGTGTGTATTTCGTGATTTGACTTGTACTGATACTCCAGAGGGCTATGACATGTTAAATCAATTCCTTTTAGATTTATTGAAAAATCATTTGCCTTCGAAAATGAAACCAACAGCCTTCCTTCCTGAGACTTCAATAATTGACACCGTAGCTTCACATAACAACCACAAGGAATTTGCATATACCAACTTATTAAAATTAACATGTATCCAATATTTTTCAACACATCAAACATAAATGCAAATTCATTCCCTAAACAACAAAATTACTGGAAAAATCCCTCAAAAGTAAAACCTCAATAAAAATAGTAATTAAAATAAGTGAAGAATTAGCAACTTACCCATAAATGCCACTGTTACTCATGTCAATCCATCATCCTATAGCTCTTTTTCACCAAGTATAAAATCTTCACTGCAAATTGGAAACTATGAAACTGGCTCTATTTTACCAAATGATTCGGTAAAACAACTACTTGACTGACTATATTTCACCAAATGGTTCACTAAAACAACTACTTGACTAACCAGATAGCACATGAAGCTCAGGCATATTATTATGTCATTGTTTAGGCTCCATTAAAATCAAATTTTGAGGAAAAATATATTTTGAAATAGTATTTTTTTGAAGATCGTGTAGTTAAAAAAGAAAGAAAAATTTTGGATTTACGCGTAATATTATTTTATTGGAGAATGTGTGGTTGAAAATAAGAGAGAAAAATGCATTTGAATAAAATGGAGCTCAAACATGGGCTAAATCATCCAAATACATATAAAGAGTGCCTAGTGACACCAATTTTCTCATCAGAGTCAAACTCCAATAACAGTAGCTTCAACACTGACTTTATAACTTATTAGGGCTCTCCTTCCACCGTCACAACGTAAATTTTAGCTTTCACGAGAATTAGAACGAATAATATGATGACAATAAAAACTAAAGATAAAAAGAACAAAATATTTATATGAATACACCAGTACCTTGTGATTGATCAAGACCCACCAATACCGCATGATTAATTTGATGTTCAATAGTTAGGTTGCCCCAACTTTCTTCACCGTTTATTTGATTCATTCATTGTAGACTTCACGCCATTCAAATTTGTCCTTTCTAATTTCAATTTCTACAGTTGCAACATTTTTTTATAAACCGAACATAACTACCATCCATGGCTCTTTTATTATCCTTAGTAGCACCCTTTGCTGGTGGAAAAACATGCTCGCCTTCACAACAGTCGAAGTGACATTTTCTGTTTCAATGCCAATTTTTCTTTTCCTTTCAGAAGTATGCTTCACAATCTTCTTTTGTGTACATTGTCATTTGCTGCTTCAACCTTTTCAATTAGACCAAGCAAAGAAGCCAATGTCTCTTTCCAATATCTAACCACGGCGTCACTTGATGACTTTCCCCAATCTGTCAAATCATGAAGCCATTTAATGGTATCTACATTTTCCAACATTATGCCAGAGTTTCTAGAAAGCCTTTCAAAGATGAGAGTGATCTCGAGCAGATGGATGCACGCCATCTGGAAAAAGAAGAATAGTGAATATTAATGTATTCAAGTCCAAATCCAGCAGAAAATGAGATCAGAAACCCAAATTACATTAGTGAACTCTGATTCTAATGATTTTTGTCAATGTGTCAATGATTGAAACTACAATGATGCCATCAGCTACGTTCCCAGGTCAAGGTGGAGAGTCTCCTAACAATAGGAAGAAAACTAATGGACGAGCAGGCAATTTCGCTTAGGACAGAAACTGAACCGAATCGATTACCCTTAAAGATAAAATTCTTACTGTAAAGAAGAGACCCACCCTAAGAGGTGAGAGGAAACTTCTTGCTCGAACTAGCCAACAAATAATTTCTTTTCTTTTCTTATAGGTAGATGCCAAGAGAGAAGATACTCCCCTTTCTCTTCTAACTTCCCTTGTTTGATAGAGATTTTTTGAGAATAGATTTTGTGAAAAGAAATTTCTTTAAAGAATTTGTGGTTTAAAACTATAAAAAAGTTATGGATTCACGTGAGAAATTATTTTATTGGGTGAATGTGTTATTGATAACGAGTTCAAGAAAAATGAGTCATATAAAATGTGGGCAAAATAGGAGCTTTGAAACTTAAGATACTGTAACATGTAGATACTTCCAAACAAGGTTGTCGGGATGTAATTTTGGATCACATCAGTGTAAGGATCTTGCAGATCGAATGGTTGGATCGGATCGAGGATTCTAAGATTCTTGGAGAATATTAATTATTAATATACTAAAACATAGATAAATATCAATTATTCTTATAACAAATTAGTTAATATAACTAACTAACTAACTAAAACCAAACTATATAATCAAAGTTGCAACTACTTTATAAAGCGCTATCCTAGGATGTGAATTGAAGCTTTCCATAGGTCCCTCTCTATCCGGTTCCTCACCCTCCACCGAAACGCCTGCGGGTTAAAGAGATGGAACTCCTGAAGTTGCTCCCTCTGCTTCTGGAACTGTAAAAAGGTTGGGGGGCAATCACATTTTAGATCATGGCTTGTAATTCTAGAACCTTTCCCTTGACAACTGAGTGTGCCTTTGTAGGCAAAGTTCATCCAAGCTAAAGCGGAAAAGATGCTCTTCGGCATCCCAAAACCATGTAGCGGTCTTCAACATGTTCCATGGTATCACCGTGTTGGGGGGCAATCACATTTTAGATCATGGCTTGTAATTCTAGAGCCTTTCCCTTGACAACTGAGTGTGCCTTTGTAGGCAAAGTTCATCCAAGCTAAAGCGGAAAAGATGCTCTTCGGCATCCCAAAACCATGTAGCGGTCTTCAACATGTTCCATGGTATCACCGGGTTATGAAGCGAAAAGAGAGGATGAAAGCGAAAGCAACTAAAGAGAATTTGAATACCGAATCGGTCAACAGGAAAGGTCGTGCTTTTGGCTTTATAGTTGCTATTATCGTTTTAGCAATGTTCCTTACTACAGCTCTTGCTAAAGGCCACGGTGGTCTTAGTTAGTTTCATTTTCTCCTTTCAAAAGCATTCTTTTGGGTTTCGTATATACATAAAATCTTTAATCTTAGTCCTAAGAGGACAGAACAAAAACATGAAATGAGAGAAAGCCATATAAAAACTTCATCTAAAAGTTGAACCAAATTAGAAATCAAAGTAGACTTCAATTTTAATTTATTTTTAAGAACAAAATTTTAATTGCAATTAATTTTTATGTGACAAATTTATGAACACCAATTACCATGGATAATAACAAAAATTACACAAACATAAATCATATGAACAATCATAATATTATGAGCCTAAAAAATTGAGCCTACTTCTACGACTGATTTTCAACAAATCAATTAGATACAAAAAATGGAAAAAAGAAAAAAACATAATACATACAAAATTGAAACGAGCGATCTCAAAAGTGATCAAACAAATATTAGAAAGAAAAAGAGTTGAAGAATATCAATAATTAAGGAATGTCACCGTTAATATCCACAAAAGGCGAAAAAAAACTAAGGATAACAATCTCTAGGTAAGAAATTCTAATTTTTCTTGTTATGTTTTGCTTTTTTATAGTTAAATCTTAATTTAAAATGAAACTCTACTCAAGTGTCGAACAAACTTAAAATATGAAAGATCATTAGGATAGTTAGAATTGCTATGATCGTTAAAACCAAACAATGTGATCATAAGATTCTAAAAATTTAAGACCCTAAAACATGATTTAAAAACTATGCTTCCAAAGAAACATATTATTGTCTCTTTAAATACGTTGAAAACACTTTTTCCTTACTTTTTCGTATTTGATTCTTGCTTTTTTTTCATGCCAAAATACAGCTTGCTTCCACGAATTTATAGCTTGTTCAGAAGTTCTATATTTGACCACTTTGGTGCCATTACCAAAATAAATATCATAATTTCCCCTTGAAAAGAAGAGAACTATATCAAATATGAGAATAGTGCTCAGCATCTTCTGGGGGATCACAAGATTTCATGAATATGAAAACACCAACTACACTTGAGAAGTGCACTTAACTTATAGTCAAATAGAGACAGACCTGAGATACTTCGTAATCTATGAATGTCGTGCCTTCCGCCAAGCACTTCCGAATTGGGAGGCATGCAATTTCAAATAATAAGCAGCTAAACTTCTTCAAGAGGAGCTGACGGTTGATGAATATCTCTGATTTGATTGACCACTTCCTGCCCTAATTCTTTCCAGGTATGTGAATTAGGGGGGATGTCCTTGCAGCTTAGATAGGGAAAAGATACTCTAGGGTAGGGCAGCTAAACTTTCAAATCCGGGGGCTTTGCTTTTCCCGCTTCCGTTGTATAGATTTTATTTGAAAGTTGTAGGAGCATACTTTCTTCTTTTCTTTTGTATTTGGGGACGCACCTGCACCTCCGCAGTTAAGTGAGTGAGCTTTCTTCGCGTATAACAAGAAGTGATGCAGTAAGAAAGTTAATGCGTGAACATCTTTCTGAACAAGGGAGACAGCCACGATTGTGATCATCTTCGACACCTCCTCCATGCCGTACCGAGGTTCACGAGTACCATCTCCGGTTCTTGGTTCCATATGTCCTTAGGTCAAGATCATGTTGTTCATTGGGAATTGAAGAGGGGAGAACAAGCAAACATCGAACGATTATTTTCTATTTCTTGTTATCGTGGAATTCGTCATCAAGATAGAGGAGCGGAGATAGATAGATAGATATGAGCGACAGCTTATGTTTCCTCGTATTTTGGGTGCATGAACTTTTGTGGGCGAAGAATCAAATATAGGTTGCTTCAAAAGTCTACCTTGGGAAGAAAACATTGCAACATCCAAGGGTAGACCCAAGATTATGGTTCAGAGTAGGCGAGACACAATTACGTAAAATAATTTTAAATTAGACTTACTTTGTTGGGTTTGGGTTAAAAATTATGGGCTAAAATTATGTAGGCTTTTTTTTCTAATGTCAAAAATTAAGGGTCCAGTGGGGGCAATTGCACCCACTAGACCCTTAACACGTCCGCCCCTGGCAACATCAGAGGCCACTCACAACTTTAGCGACCTAGACTTGGTACGTGGATACCCTTCTTTGAGCAATTTGCACATAACAAAGAAGAAAGATGTAAACTTTGAAAGTTCTATGGAATGGAGTCCGACTAAACAGTCTCTTTTTATAGCATTTTGGATGCACATCCATCACACAAATTCATGAATTATCATACATTATTGCACAAGTGTTCTTTGGACCTTCATTTAAGCCATCTTACATATAAACTTCATTTATTTGTAACCATGCATAAGACGTCGACAATAAAGAATTCATTGTCATGCGATAATCCTTAATATGGTTTTATGTTAACATGCATATTCTCATTAATGAATTCCTTAATTGGTCACAACATACATCATAAGCTAGCTAAAAACTCATGGAAGTTGGCGGTCATACGTCATTAATTCGACATAGTTCCTTCAACGTCATCCATAACTCAAGAACATTCATTATGGTACAACAGCAATGTATTTAAGATATTCGTGCTATAAATCATCCATGTATACCACAATTGAACATGAAATATCATAAATACACAAGTGATCTATGAGTGTCAAAATACTCATGTTGTTGATTTACAATTACGTTTAATATCCATTCTTTTGACATGTTCGTTAAATATCTTTGGTGTCGTCCTTTTCCTTAAAGGGTCTACAATTATAACTTTGGTATTACATGTTCAATTGACACTTTCTGTTTCTAAAATTCTTCTTTAACGGCCAAGAATTTTTCCACATGTTTTGCACCATCGAAATACTTGTTCCTAGAGAATAAAACAACTGCGGCTTATTGGCAAATACGGTCTAATGGGGACATAAGTACGACAATAAGCAAAAGTTGGGGATCTTCATTGCAATTAAAATGTGTTGTAGCAAACAAAAACTATGGTGTGAACATAATTACACGTGGTAAAGGCAATTTTCCTTCAAAATGACCAAGTCTGCAAGTCAGTTCAGGTTTGCTGAAAGAACTGGTTTGAAAGTGACATGGTCAAGACCACCATAACCGATCAAATAGCAGCCAACTGAGCAATTTTATTCACCCTAATTGGGCAGTTTTTGTGAAAAAGTTGGCCAACATAAATTTAAATTGAAATGAACTAGCAGGGCACAAAATGCATTCTATTTGCTACAAGGATCGAGCTTTTGATCAATATACAAATTATAGATGGTACAAATACTATTAACAGGTTGATTTTCATAAAATTGATTGTGACTTGTCATATAAAATCAAGTCTAAAACTATAAAATACTAGAGACTTTATTTTAATTATAATTACTATGCTTAACCATACTTTATCACATTTCATAATCGTCGGTTGAACCAATAACCTGCCGATCCACCACTTCGACCGAGTCAATATATAGGTCAAGTATGAAAGCACATTCTAAAGTCACTGCATATATAGTTTGGGGACCCAAATATTCACTGAATAAAGGTTGGAAGCCCAGGTCTAATTTTTACTTGTAATAAATTCCTGAACTTATACGAGCGGAAAAGAGACGCGCGGTTTGAGCGCGTCATTGGAGAAACTGGCTGGTGGCCCAAAGTGCAAACCACCCTCCGAGCCACCACGCGTCATCGCAGCCACAGGCTTGGACGGAAATCCAAGAATGAATTACTCTAATCCCAGACTCCAATTCCAGTCCCCACACCGATCACACCCCAGTATACATACATACACATACATATAGAGAAGAGAGAGAACTCAAATCCGTATACAGTCAAAGAGCAGTAAAGGGGAGTGATTTTACGTTACATTTTCAGTGCATTCTTATCCCGACTTTGTCTCCGTGCTTTCGACTGCACTTTTTAGGCTGGAATTGCTCTCAGATGTGAAAAATAGGTTTATTCTGAATTCTTTTTCTCTTCTTCACTTCAGTTTCGGACCAGCATTCCGGCTTGTTGATTAAAGAACTGGTATGGCTCCATTTTTTCCCTCTTTTTTTGTTTCTGTTAAGCTCATTTGCTAATTTGGTGTGTTCAATTAGGGTTTCTTGAAATTGCACGAGTCTCGATTAGGGTTTTTTTTTTCAATGGGAAACATCAATAGAAATGCTCTGTAGCCCCCTCTGATGGATTGAGAACTGAGGGGAATGGAGGGAGATAAAGATCAATGGCGATTTCAAAGGGGTTCAGGATCGAGAGGCCCGGGGGAAGGGGGGTTTTGCTGAAATTTTTGGTGGTGGTAAATTTTCGTGTGCGATGTTGCGGTATCGAAACTGGTTGGACCAAGCCTGGATCAGTCGAAGAAGTCCGGGTCATGGGTTTGTTCACCTTGTGTAGGCAGGCCTTGTCGGATACGGGTTTCGACAGAACATTATTCGATCCTATCCTGTCCTGCCCCTTCTCGAGTGTTATTTTTTTATTTTATTATATATTTTACAATTTAAATAGTATTTTAAAAAAATATTAAATGAATAGACATGGGCTGTAAATGAGTTTTTTTTTTTTAATCTCACCCTATTATCATCTTATGTTTCAGCCTATTAGTCAGGAAAAATTGAAAAATATAATGTGGATTTAACGAGCTGTGTGTGTTTTCTTGTGCCCTCTCTTGAAAAGTGGATATGCTTGCTCTTTTTCTTTTTACGAAGCGAAAAAGTTTTATATTTTGTGAACTCACATCTAAAGCAAAGCAAGCCCTGTTTGACAATCACTATTTGGAAAAAAACAATGGTTTTCAAACAGGGGCTAAATAAATTTGAAAAATTAAAGAGCCCACGCCTCACAAAACCTCACTTCACTTGTCTGAGGTGTGGGCTTCCAAGAATTGCCTCGAAATGAGCGCGTTGAGGCATTTTTTGTTCATCTTGCTTTGAGGTAGGCTCTAGTCGAGATATTTTAAACAATAATCTGTTTAATATGTGATGCACTTTTAGTCCAATTATGTGATTATATTTTGATTTTGGTAAAGCATCATTTACCTATTGGAGTCAAAATGGGGTGAATCGACTAAATTCCGCTTGCCCTGCTCGTAAAAAGTGGGGATCGAAGGTTAGCTTGACCTGTGAGGCGGGACAGTCACGCCTGGTCCTTTCAGGTACCCACCTGTGCGGGTATTTTTCATTCGAAATCTGCTGCATGTACAGAAGAATAATTCTGTACATGCTGCCAGACACTCACAACACAGGAGGGGGGTGGGTGGGATTTTTGGCCATTTTTTATTCAGCGTGGAGCCCACCGTGTGAGTATCTGGAATTTTCTGGCAGATGAATAGTTCTGTACAACAAGAATAATTCTTTTCATTTTTTACTTCAAAAAACAAAACAAAACGAAATAAAAAAAAAAAAAAAAAAAAAGAAAGAAATTGGCAACAATCGGACCGTGTTCAGGCCTCCCCATTTCTGCCAGGCTCTGTAAGGCTGTCTGGCTGGACCACACACTCGCACAAGGGCGGATGAAGGGGACGTCCAGGCCTGCCCCTGAAGCTCTAGTTTTTTTAAGGGATTTTTTTTTCCATGGAATTTTTTTGTTCTATGTATCAGCTTAGTAGAATTTTTTTTGTCCCTGGCTCCGCCCCTGTGACCACAATTCGCATTTTAACACCTCTAGATCTACAACCCCGCACCATATCTTACAAAACGGTCTTTCTTTTATCTTTTTTTTTTACTGCATTGTGTTCTTGCATGTGACAATTTTACTTGTATTTCAAGTAGCTTACTCAAATTTTTGACTTTTCTCGATAATGGACTAGAATTTTTTCCACTATCGGCTGCTCAATATTTTGTTGCAAGAAATTTTATGTAGAATTAATGTTGTTCTTATCAATATTGTAGATCACGGTAGTTATCTCATATTTTTACATGTTATACTTGCCTTTTCGCTAGTTCTTCTATTCTTCTAATGCATACATTTTTTCCCCAGGCCAATCCTATCAAATTTTCTGCAGTCAAATACAATTTTGAAGATGACTTCGAATGAACTCCTTATTAACGTCAAAGATCATGGTGTTATAGTAGATCCGCAGAAGAATAGAGTCAAATGTAATTATTGTGACAAAGTTGTTAGTGGCTTCAGTCGCCTCAAACACCACTTGGGAGGCATTCGGGGGGATGTGATCCCTTGCTTAGAAGTTCCATCCGATGTGAAGGAAATGTTCAATAACGAGCTTTCTCTAAAGAAACAGGTAAACTTAAGCAAGGAAATTGGAGAATTGTACCACTCGAGCTTTCCATTGAAGAGAAATAAGAGCCCTCGGACAGAATCAATAAAGCGCAATATGATAGATCTCATCAAGACTGGGAGTTCTGGGACTAAACGGCATCGTAAAAGGAACAACCAATCAGATAACAGCGTGACAGAAACCATCCCTTCTCCTGAGAGAGTGGTTTTAGAGATGCCTGCCAATAGCACTAGAGATCCGTCATTGGACAAGGCTAAAAAAAGTATAGGTAGATATTTCTATGAGACGGCAACTGATTTTAATGTTGTCAAATCATGTAGCTTTCGCACAATGATTGATTCCACCCTAGGTCATGGGAAGATAATTCCCAGCTGTGAGGAGTTAGAAGGGTGGATCCTTGAGGATGCTGTAAAAGAGATGCAAAACTTTGTGAAGGATATAAGAACTTCATGGACAAGTACAGGTTGCAGCATTGTACTGGATGGTTGGGTAGATGAGAAAGGTCGAGACCTTGTGAATATTTTAGTGAATTGCCCCAAGGGTGCGGTTTATCTTAGATCATCTGATATTTCAGCTTTTGTTGGGGATGTTGATGCCATGTTATTGTTCCTCGAGAAGGTTCTGGTGGAAGTTGGGGTCGAGAATGTGGTTCAAGTTATTACATATTCGACATCGCCCTTCATGAAAGAAGTGGGCGAGCGGCTGACAAACAAGCACAGACATGTTTTCTGGACAGTGAGTGCTTCTACCTGCTTAGAACTAATGTTAGAGAAATTTGAAGGTATGAGTTTCGTTAGAGCTATATTGGAGAAGGCCAGAAAGATAACAAGCTTCATTCAGAACCACCCAAGTGCCCTGAAACTTCTGAGAGCTTATACTCGGGTAGATAACCTTGAAAAGCCTTCCAAAATTAGGTCGACAGAGCCCTACTTGACCCTTGAGAATATTGTTTTGGAGAAGAAGGGTTTGGAAAACATGTTCTCTTCATTTGAGTGGAGAACCTCAGATCTGTCAGATTCCATCGATGGAAAAAATGTCGTTTACTTGGTGGCAGATCCTACTTTTTGGAATGGGGCGTTAGTGGTTTTGACTGCGGCTATTCCTATAGTACGGGTGTTATGCTTGATAAACAAGAACAATAAGCCTCAAATTGGTCTTATATACAAAACAATGGATCAAGCCATGAAAACAATCAAAGAGGGGTTCAAAAACAAGGAAAGCCAGTATATGCCGTTCTGGAAAGAAATAAACGAGATTTGGAACACTCATCTCCACAGCCCACTTCACTGTGCCAGTTACCATTTAAATCCAAGTCTTTTTTATACAGATGGTTTCAAAAATGATTTAGAAGTTCGCCGTGGACTTTTTCTTTCTGTTATCAAGATGGATGGAGATAGCCGCGTTCAAGAGCTAATCATGATGCAGTTTCAAGATTATTTAATGGCGGCGGATGCTTTCAGTGTGGGATCCAAATGCCTATCAGATGTTTCACCAGGTTTTGTCATTTTAACTTCTGCTATTTGTTTTTCGTGGCATGTTTGGCTATGCTTAAAAAGTTTAGCCTCTGTCTGGGCGCAATTTTTTTCCAAGATTTGATTTTCCCATCACATTAAATGCCCCACCTGCTATATGGTAGACCTACTTTGAAAATACGAAGTTGATGAGAAAAGTCCTTTATACCCCTTTTTAAAAGTATGTGCATTATTTGTACACATTTTGAGTTGGCCACCTGTAATTCATTGATTGATAAAAGGGTAAACTTGGCAATGAAAAATCAAAAGGATAATAATGGAGTAAAGAAATGAGATTTATAAGTATAACGGTCAAATTTTTGCTTAAAATCAAAAAAAAAAAAAAATTGCGCCCAGAGTTTACTTATAACAAGTAAGAGCACGTCGCCTGTGTCTAAAAAAAGTGTTTTTTCTAGAAGATAAGCTTAGACATTATATTTTAGAAACTTTGCTCCTTAGTTGAATTATCCCAACTTTCAAATGCTAATGGCAGCACTCTGGTGGACAAATTTTGGAGAAAATTATCCTGAATTGCAACGAATGGCAACTCAAATTCTTAGCCAGAGTTGCGATGGTGCCTCGAAATTCAAGTTGAAAAGGAGTTTGGTCGAGTTGTTACTCACAAAGGGACGGAATTGTATAGAGCAGCAGACATTGAGGGATCTGATATTCGTCCATTATAATTTGCAGCTACAGAATTTTGAGACGAGCGAGAGCGTATACTTCTCTGCCAGTGAGATAGAACCAATGAATGATTGGATGGTCGACGAACCACAAAGTGGTGACAGTGAGCCGACACTGATGGGCTTCAATTAATTTTGGGATCCAACTGATTGTGGAGTGAGTTGTGTTGAAGGGCCATTCGGCTTTAGCCCGAAAGAGTATCCCGTAAAAATTTCATAATTTGTATGAGTACTTGACTTGGATAGACTTTTTTTATAAAGTGATTATGTAGAATTAAATGTATTGTTCTTCACTGATTCTATGGTTATCTGTGCAGTACGAAAAGCGTGTATGGGCATGTAACCGTGTTGCATGCTGTTCGTAGGGCTTTAGCCAAACTCGAAGTGCAAATAATTTTTCGTTCACAACAGTCAATCAAAAGGGCAAAATTCCTCTAATAATTTTACCCAATTTTTGTGAACACCTTTGAATTTTTGAAATTCTTCTCTTATATACTTCTATGCAAATGTTTTACCATTTGGAGATTTCATAAGACAAAGAGATGTGACTAATTTGAGACATGAGTTTACCGTCTGGAACTTGCACTCAGCTCCGACTGCTAGCTTAGTGGCTGCACTAACCATCTCTGTTTTCCTCTTCTAGTGGCGCGGGAAGATGCTATAATATTGGTACTTTTTATGTAACTAGTCATAGCTAAACGTGCGTTGCATGTTATTTTGAAATGCTTTTTAAACGCTGAAAAAATGATATTTGAAAATCAGTGAATATAAAAAATTGAACTTTTTATACAATTCAATTATTAAAAAAAAAAAAAAAAGAGCAAAAGGTCTCAGGTGGCAAGAAAATGACGAGTCTCTAAATTTTTCCATGGCTACCTTGTGTATCCATGGAGAAAAGTAGGAGGGGAGATTTACAACAGAATTACCCCCGTCTCCATAAATTAATCTCTTCCTAACAAAATCATAGATATATCAAAAACATTCTAGAGCATAAGCTTTAAAAGTCGAAGTTATTTTTTGTATCCTACTATCTTCAGATAACTTGCTTTTTCTAACTCTTGCTTTACATTAATTTGGAATTTATTTGCTTACAACATTTTAAGCTTAGTGAAATATGCTCCTGCGCTGCTGATTGTAGAAAGTATAGCAGTAAGTATACAAAGTGAAACCAAAGGAGGTAAAGCTTATAATATTGTTACTTTTTATGTAACTAGTCATAGC
>CAIGRT010190122.1:0-13603 GCA_903798405.1 Fraxinus platypoda | reverse complement strand
TGAATGAGAAATTAAGGCAAAAAATGATCATTTGAAGTTGAAATAAATTGGAATAAAAATTGGTGGAAATTTGGAAAAGTGCCATCCCTCATAGGAAAGCTAGAAGAATATAAATCACTTTATATTGCTCAAATTTGGGATTTGAGTTTGGGTCCCAAGGGGTACCAATATTCTTTAAAGGGGAGAGAACCTACATGCTAGGAGGTTCGGCCAAAGCCCACACGCGCGCGCTGCCCCCGTCCGACAGACCGGCTGGCCGGCTCGGCACGAGTCGTGGGTCTTGGGCTTGGGCAAAGCTTATATATATTTTTGGTAAAATANACTTTATATTGCTCAAATTTGGGATTTGAGTTTGGGTCCCAAGGGGTACCAATATTCTTTAAAGGGGAGAGAACCTACATGCTAGGAGGTTCGGCCAAAGCCCACACGCGCGCGCTGCCCCCGTCCGACAGACCGGCTGGCCGGCTCGGCACGAGTCGTGGGTCTTGGGCTTGGGCAAAGCTTATATATATTTTTGGTAAAATAATATTTGATTTATATTATTTTATTGTTATTTAACATAATAATATATTTATTTTATATTATTATTTTTTTCCCTATTTTTTTGTGACTGACACGTGTATTCTTCTAGAATGACGGTTGGCGGTTAACGGTTGGCGGTTGCTGTCCAAAAGGTTTGTGTCTGTTGAAGACATAACTTTTCGGTTATTGTGTCTTTTGGATACAACATTTCAACTTCTATAAATTGGCTCTCATACCTCGATTTTCTTCACTTAAAAATCAATTCTGATTTAATTCATCTTCCGATATTATTCCTTCGTCCCTGCATTATTCATATTTTGCAATCAAACCTCGCAAAATTATTTTCATGCATTTTAGTCCTTCATATTGTGGAGAGATCAAAACATTAGTAGATTCGTCGGGACTTGTAATTTGTAGTGCTACTATTACAAGTCGAGATCGTTGTATCTTATGAGACGAGTGTCAGAATACCGTCTTAAGGAGAAAGAGTCGAACTCTTGGCTCAACCATTAACATTTTATAGCATTCACTTTTTCACGTCGTTATTCTGCCCAAGTTAATTCTCGGTGATATTATTACTTGCCCACTTCCAACACATTGTACTGCTGTTAATGGCCAAACAGAAGACAAGAAATGCTCAAGGAGTAGTACTCAAACATAATTCTGCAAGGACTTAAAACACTTTTCATACACAACCATAATGGAGGCTGAAAGTTAAAATCTACAATGATTTTTGTTTAAGAAAATAGAGAAGCTATTCACAGAAAAGATCACTATCATAAAAATGTCACAACATTTGAGAAGACGAAATGTCATTGATTGCACAAGTCTTAGTGGCGAAAATTATAGGTACAATGATAAAAGAAACAATGTAGAATGCCATTATTCTCTCCGTCATGTACAACCAGCTTTCCTCAACCTAAAATCAGATGTGACCAATTCACACAATGGATTAAACAGTAAAATTGTTGAGGAGTCAAGAAACATCAAATAAAAATGATGATAAAACAAATCAAATTACACCACTTTTGTACTCACCTCTTAGGTTGATTCAGGTGACAAGATCTCAAGTTCAGCCCACCAAAGAGGAGATAATTTAGGTATAACTTCATCTTGTCCCAATCCCGTGATCTCTTTCAACTTAGATGTAACATCTCTCATCGTTGGTCTCTGTGTAGGGTCGGGAAGAGCACATTCTTTTGCAACATGAAGCAATTTTTCTAGTTGTTGCTCGTTGAAAGATTTTAGAGTTGGATCCACCACTTCTCTCAGTTGCCTCTCTTGCCTCAAGTAGTCCAATATCCAGTCCACAACAAAACCATTACACACTGAATATGGAAGTCTACCAGTGATTATTTCAAACAATATTAGCCCGAAGCTGTAAACATTGCTTTCTGGGTCGACCAAGGGAGTCTCCAAGAGCTCCGTGTTTGCTGGTCCCATTTTTGTTGCTGTTACTTCATTCCAGAAGCCGAAGTCTGAAATTTTGGCTGCATAGTCTTCTGTTAGATATACGGATGAGGAATGCAGGTTTTTATGGGTCATAGGTGGTGAGAGATGGTGCATATACTCGAGGCAATATCCTATGCCCATGGCTATGCGCAACCGTGTTGCCCAGTCCAAGTGCTCAGATTCTTTAACTACAAAAATTCAGAGTCAAAAGGTAGATAAGGTTAATGCAGATCCAGTTTCAGATGGTACATAAATATTATTTTGTTGAAGTATACATATTACCATACACCACTTACAGAGGTCTATTTATAGATTCAACCATTAGTGCATTATATAGATTCAATCTTCAAATGAACTGAATATATAAATATAGAAGCTTTTTTTTTTTAATTGGACTTAACATGGATTATTTGTAAAGAAAATGTAATGCATATGAAATACTATCTGTATCAGAAATTTTCACTCTCAAATCGCAAAACACTACATTAGGAAAATCAAAGAGTACATACATACTAAATTGAAATCACAATATACAAGATACATTAAAAAAAGTTTCACCATATTCCATGAAAAAACCTCTTTTTTTCTTCTAATTCATTTAGATCATGAAAAACTCTTGAACTAATTAATTATACGTGTTATGACATTTTATAACTCATCCTCAGACTCTCAATCAGATTGCCATCCGGGTTTCACGTAGTTGCTCATATGTCATTTTATCTACTGAAAAGTTTTGAAGGTTTTGTAGAAATAAAAAACTTGCAATATTGTTACTTGTATGTTCATATTTCTCATTATAAGGTTTTCTTTTACGGTTTTGCTAGTGGTACATCACCATGTACATAGGGGTGTACACCCCCCTCACATGGGGGTGGGACCCGCTTGAATAAAACATTTATTCAAGCGGGTCCCACCCCCATGTGAGGGGGGTGTACACCCTTATGTACATTTTTTTATGTACAAGTGGAATTATTCTTTCTTTTAAGCATAATTAAACCGAACTAGTTTGGAAATAATTAGATCCACTAGAGACTTCTGTAGGGTTCTTTTAGAAAAAAATTGGTAACTTCAACAAGAGAAGGAAGTGATATTTATGTCATAAGGGCAATTTTGTTACGAGTTGAATAAGTCAACTAACAGAATATATTATCACCATCCATTATCAAGCCCAGATCAGCTGTCCCCTTGGCTGGCCTGTCCCTCAATACATTTTTGATATCTCGGCATATCACTTCTTCATAGCAAATAATGTGCCAAGGCAAAAAAACACGTGTTGGTGGTGTCTTTGCATTTGCTAAGAAGAAGTGATGTGCCAAGATGTCAAAAAATGTATTGGGATGACAGCCAAGGGGGAAAGTGGCAACAGATATCAACTCTCCATTACCAAGGGGATTTTAGTGACTTTTAGAAACTTCATAACGTGTTTGCGATTTACCCCAAAACGTAGAGGGTGAACGGAAATTCTTCAGCCATGACATATAATTTGACAAGTAGTCATGACAGGAAGCCCACCTTTTTGGAGAATTTCTTAAGGGTTTAATTTATAAAAATAATGTTATTTAGCACCAGTGGTGGCAGAACACCAATTTATGTGAAATTATGTCATAGGTTCAATTGAAGGTGAAATTATGAGATTAATTTAATTGTACATTTTATTTAATAACACTTAGTGCCATTTAGACCGGTGTTATATAATACCAGTTGTGCTAAATAACATTTCTCAATTTTTAAATAGATAGAAATGAGAGATAAGTGGATATATTTGTGGGTCCATTGGAATGTATGGTTGAAAATGAAGTTTGGCCATTGATAAATGATTTATAAATTTTGCCAAATGGAGTCTAGGTGTGAACTGCAAGAACCTGCTCCTTTCCAGGTATATCCTGCACTTAAGTTATGTAAAGATGAATGTGAGAAATTGAAGTTGCAGTTGAACTTACTCTGTAGATGTTCAAACAACGTCCCGTTTGAAGCATACTCAAATACCATCATTCTTGTAAAAGGCTCCACTTCTTCACAATATCCAATAAGGTTAACAAAGTTTCTGTGATTCAGTTTTGACAGTGTGTCTATCTGAAGATAGAGAGAAGCATCAAATAACAGTTACTGAAATTAATGCTAGAGAGAGTTCAAATAAATTTTTCATTTTGACATGCCTTGTTTCTGAACTGGGCTTCTAAATTCTTCGACCAGTCCTTAGCTGACATCACAGTGGTAGATGTCACTGCTATCTCAACAGCACTTGAAAGGGTCCCTTTGTAAACGGTGCCATTAGACAGTGACCCAATTATATTGCTGAAATCTTCACAAGCTATCTCAAGTTCTGATCGGTGGAGTTTTGGCACACCTGGCACGACAACTTCCATGTAAGTTCCCATAAGTAATGTCAAAGCAGTATATCAAAGTAACAATGCAGAAGCTGATAAAATGAACATGCCATCAAGCATTCCTCTTCCCTAGATAGCTATATGCTACCGAAACAACTTATGAAAAAGGAGGAGGCTGAAGGTGCTTTTTAAAGATAAATAAAGCAGCAACATTTTTCCAAAATTTTCAGGTTTAAAGGATAATCCCTGGTCAGGGTCACTGATCAGTTGAACCAATTGACAACCTTTCAGACACATTTAAAAGTGAGACATGACCTATGCATATATTTAATGTAAACCTGTTGTTTGTAACTTAACGAGAATTAAGAGTAGTAACCTGCTACAAATGCTTTCTGCAGCTGCCCACTTAACCCTGTTGCCCAAGGTTTAACAGTAACAACCTTAATTCTGCGGAAATAAAAGAAACCAAGGGCTAATACAAATATGAATAAAGAACTTCCAATTATTCCGGGCAATATAATTATCAGATGACGCTTTGGTTTAGATGTATTTTTAACAGTTAGGCTAGGAGCTGAAGCATGGGTAGACAGTGGAGCATGAGACACCCTCCGTGGTCCAACGATGATAGGTGGATATATGGGAGGTGCTGAAGATGCCCTTGGTGAAAGCTCTCTGGATGCTGAGGGAATCAGAAACTCTGATGGTGAAGGAGACTCAGAGACTGATGAAGGTGATATAAATGTTGATGGGGGAACTGATATAGAGGATGACGGAGTATTAGGAAACAAGACTGAAGGTGATGGCGATGGAGACGGCGACATTGGGGATGAAGATGGTAAAGACGATATAGAACCCTCCTTATTAGGCCAATCCTTCTCGGCTTTCATCAAATTTGGAGAAGTCGTCACTTGCAGCAGCTTCCGCTGGCGTATGAGTCCATATTGCATGGTTTTCCTGACAAAAACAGAAACTGTCAAGACCAGACAAGCTAAAAATATAATTAGCTAAACAGTGCTCTATTTTGAACATTTGTCACGTGCAGTTCGTTCATAGCAGTAAGAAATTAGTTTTTCTTTATTCCCGTCATAAAAGCACAAGATATGATATTCTGCCTAGTCCTCTGTTCGTATAACGGAAGCTTATTCAGCATGTCTAAAATTGCTTTTCTTCCTGAGAACCATATACCATAAACTTCCCATCAAATCTAGACAAGGGACATCAGCTTCAATAGACATAATATTTACTTACATCTCTTCAATAACACTACACAAATGAAATGCTTCAAATTGTTAGTTGAGGGGTCCTTAGTCCCAGTTATAGAATAAATGATTCAGATGAAATTTTAGACATAACGTGCCATAAAGAAACAGTGTATGTACTATATAAATAGGTCTATTTAAGTGGTTGTTGTTTTAAACTTTCACTTCCCAAAATCATCTCTATTAAAACACTAATTACGTTTTATACTTTTAAAATAAAAGTGGAAATAGGATACATTTTAGAAAACTATGTCCATCAAATCATTAGTTGTGGACCATTTCATTTACACAAAGCAAGTGCTTTGGATAATCAATGGGTCAGTAAATCTGAATCCAAATTTAATGAACACTCGTAAATAAAATAAAATTAGAATCCAACCAGCAGTTATTGAAAAGTCCTATTTTCATGGATCAAATGCATTGCGGTAGTTTTTCTTTTTCTCGATGAAGGTGCTTTAGGACTGTCAATAAGACTAACTTGTCATGAATGGAAAGAAACTGGATAAACTTTGAATTTCCTTTTTGTTTGGATTTTGTTTCCTTAGTTCTTATTAGCACATTAACTTATAAGAGAACCACAACACTTGTAACAGAGTACAATATTACCCAGAGTAGAAATTAAAATCATAACAGCAATCTAGAACTTCCGTGAACAGTGGTTAGTGAATTTACAACAAGGTCAACTGACAATAATACTTGTTTCTATTATAATAGCAATTTCTATAGTATAACTATTTCTATACACCTACTGCTTCAATAAGTTTATCATGGATCGTGTAAGCAAGCTTTACTACAAGATACTCAGTATAAACCACCTCAATGAACACAAGTACGCCACTTTTCCCACCAAAAAAAAAATTTCAGAAGATAATAAAGGATTACTATTTCTTGTGTTAAAACCTTCAATGTGCAAGATAAACTTCTGGTTATGGACACTTACCGAACATTGGATTGCCAACGATGACTCACCCTTAAAACTTTAGTAGTTGGTTGATCATTAATCACTTGAGACACGGAAACTATCTTAACATTGTAAGTTTCAGCAGGTATGCTATTTAAATATTTGTTATTGTCTAGTAAGCTGCAAAATAAATAAAAAAGTTCCATTAGCACAAGCTCAT
The DNA here is from genome assembly GCA_903798405.1 of Fraxinus platypoda. Classification (NCBI taxonomy): domain Eukaryota; kingdom Viridiplantae; phylum Streptophyta; class Magnoliopsida; order Lamiales; family Oleaceae; genus Fraxinus; species Fraxinus platypoda. The sequence goes on along the minus strand of CAIGRT010190122.1, from coordinate 6,922 downwards.
GAGTATCATAGACACAGTGGACAAACATGTTTTTGCTAACGCCAAAAAGAGAGAAGGAAAATTTTACTCACAGGATTGACATGGACAATTTTTTGTGAAAAATTGAGGGAAGTGGACCGCCTAAGTTGTTGTTTCCCAAGTCCAAGACTTCCAGCTCCTTCAGTTCTCCAATTTCTTCAGGAATAGTTCCCCAAAAAGCATTATTCCGTAAGATGCTGCAACAATGGACACCACTTGGGTTGATATATGCCGGAACTAAAGATGTAGCGAGAATAATAGAAAAAGTTAATTTGAAACAATAAATGGCATGAAGATACACTCACATAGACTTCAAATGAGCAAGCTGTCTCAGTTCAGGTGCCAATTTTCCTTCGAGACAAAGATCCCTCAAATTCCTACGAAAGTATAGGTATGTCAATCAAACTCACAAAGCATAAGGATCATCCAATTTGATTAATTTAATGAAGCATTTTGTGATGCTAAACATTTCAAGGAGATAGATTAGGATTCCTACACAGTCCATCTTTAACTAGAGTCCAATATCAGATGTAACTGAGCCAAAGATCCAAATTGTGTCACCAGAGCAGCTAAGCAAGAATGTAAAATAACCACCAAAGTAGTAACTCATAATAGGGATTAACCCAAATTGCGAATGAGAAGCAGCAAATTATATCACTTAAATTCCCCAACAACATCAATCCTGTCATGTTTAATACATACATTAAATTTTGTACATTTAAGATTTCCGAAATCACATAGGAATTGCCATGCCTCCTATGCTTAAGAACAATAATATTCAATCATCACAGAAAAATCACTGTTTTACCCATCACACTTACTCAAAAAATACACTTGCACACACAGAGATGCACATAATATCCATGCAGTTGAGAATAATGGAATCAAATAATAGGAGAATTTACTAACAAAGTGACAACTTTGCCATTGAAGCATTTGACGCCGAACCATGAGCATGAATTTGAACCTCCAACACTGAAATCCCAACTCGACAGAGCATTAAATGGATCTGTACTCACTCTCTCTTTAAACTTCAACAACGCCATACCTGCACACCCAACTCACATTTCGTTACAAAACCAAATACAAATATCAAAAGAATTTTTTACAAAATAATACTAGAATTGGAGAAACTGGACCTTCAGTATTGAGAGCCCAACAGAAACTTAAATTGTAACAGAACACAGCATATGACAACATGAAGATCACCACCATCCGTTTCCATTTCAATCGCTGGTCCATTTCAATATTCAAAAACTTCCTCTAAATGGGATTCGGTTTTAAGCCCGGAACACAAACTATTCCGTCGACAGAGAGGCGATAAAGCAAAAAAGACCCAAAAACAATTTACTACTTCATATGCTCCACGGGAAAACAAGAAATTGCATAAAAACTGGTGAGTTTAATAGATTTTTTAAATTTGTATTGTGAATTTCAGAGTAAAAGTAACTGAAAGAAGAAATTTACGGGAAAAGAAATGCGTGTGAAATTGAAAGATGCCGATGAAATGCAGCAGTCAGACTAGACTGGACTGCGACTTGGATATCTCTCTTTTTGCTTCTCCTTCTGCCTTCTCTTATATATAGACGCCGTCTTGCAATTCTCACTTGCTAATTAATAAAATTTCGTTTAATTTTTCTATTTATTTCGCTCAAGGTAAGGTGGTCGTAATATACCCATTGATCTCTCTCTCTCTCTAAATTTTTTATTTTTTTCCAGACATATCTAGCGGTGGCAAAAAAGTTCGAAGGCTCGGACGGCTCGGGCTCGGTGGAAACGAGCCCAGGCTCGGGCCGAGCCCCACTTTGGGGAGTTGGCTCGAGCCCGGCGAGCCTTCTATTTAAAAAAAAAAAANGGCTCGGCCCGGGCTCGGCTCGGCCCGCTAAGGCTCGGGCCGAAAGCTCGGGCCGAGCCTAATTTTTTTTGGCCGGGCCCGGCTCGGCTCGGCTCGGGCCAAAAAAAGCTCGGGCTCGGCCCGAGCTTTTTCGAGCCCGACCTTTTTTTTCCGGCTCGACTCGTTGCCACCGCTAGACATATCTGTCGTCGATACTAAATTCATTACATTAAATAAAAAATTTAATTTACAGCTAAACGTCTTAACAAAATATACTTTAAACTTTATGTGAAATTCTTAAAGCATAACTAAACGTTTACCAAGCATGATATTTCTCAAATATATTTAGTACGTTAAATTGAAGAGAATTATATCGTTCTTCTTTAAAAAAATTGGGATCGATTGAATTCATACAATATATTATCGATATATGTATAATTGTAAGTAGAGGTACAACAAGTAAATTGAAAGGTGCAAGGTCACTTTTGTTTGGGGCTAGCAAGATTCTTGGTTTTGAACCAATTGTTGTTGTTGGGATGTTCATTTTCAAGGGTCCATGGAGTTGTTCTTTCATTTTCCATTTTTCTTGTAAAACAAGAAGATGTATCTAACTTGTGACTAAATTTAGCTGCCACTTCTATTTCATAGCAAATCAAGTGGCAATGATATTGGTCCACTAACGGATCCCACGAATTCTAGGCTTTCTAGTGAAGTACAAGCAAAATTACAAACCAATTTAGTATGAAAAAAATTTGACAGAATTCTTACTGAAAGATACTTGACAATTTTTCATTGGTTTTTGACATAACAAACATAGAAAATGCATCATACAGATGTTGCTAATGCAACACCCATATCATTTATGTGAATAATTATCTGTACCTATGGAATTATTCATTACAAATAAAGGAAGAGAATTAGTCATCTTAAAACAATATTTCTTACATAACTAATGAACCCCAAATGTGGTTCGATCATAATATATTAACTAAAAATAAAGAATGTGATAAAAAAAATCATTGAACTGGTCGATTTAATCGTGAATCCAAAAAAGGGTCATGATTTTTACCCTTTAATAAAGTTATTTTTTTACAAAAATTTCAATTGTTTTAATGGGATCATGTATTGCATTTGCAGGTCCAATTTAAAAGATACCCTCATCCAAAGCCATATTAATCCTTTACATATAAAATTGTCAACTTTAAAATGTTTACACTTTCACATCATTCTTTCCATCAACAAATCATGGCTTCCATCAAAGTTTATAGGCACAAACAATTTCAGTTTAAACAAAACAAATTATTTGATCATATTAATTGTCAGTTTTTGAAGTTTTGGAGCAAATTACAGAATAAAATATCTAATTAACAAAAATGAATTAATGCTTACTTTGAATTAGTAACACTAAAATTAAATAACATATTGTCATTATAATATTTTATAGTTTGTGCCTATATTTATTATTTAATTTTGACATGTGGTTCGACACCGTTTCGATTCAGGTTGAACCTTCTTAACGTTTATCATTTATTTTTTTTAAGTCGATGTTCGGGTTGATTTTTAAAACATTACATTTTATTATTAAAGCAAATCAAATTGAAACGTAAAAGAAATTTATGAGAAAATCTAATTTGACACTCCATTTTTTGTTCTAATATTCATGTTTTTTTTTATATATAAAATGGTTCGTGTATAGAATTTTAATCTAGCATTCATACCGTTGGTATCATCACTACCATTTATATGGGTACTATTACCTATTTAAATGGTGAATCATGCTACGTGTACATAAAAGTTGACACATTAATTTACACCTTGGTGAGTTGGTAATTTTTTGTGTATTAATTTTAACAACACTTTTTGAAAATAAGTGACAAGTGGATTAATCCTTAAATGATATGGGTACCATAGAAGTACAATTTTCTCTTCGAAATATGTAGGTGCGCCATAAAGTTTGGTAGCCTTCCAAGTCCATGTTTGGTGCCCATTATTTTAAAATTCTTTTTGCTATAAAATCATTTTCAACCACACATTCACACAATAAAATATTTTACATGTAAACTCAAAATTTTTCTTTACTATTTATCTACACATTCTCCTAAAAATACTATTCAAACTCTTTGTTTTTTTTCTGAAATAATGGGCACCAAGCACTCAAGCAGTGGCTAAGCTATGGATATATATATTTTTTTCCTGAATCATTATAAAATGATTTAATAATTGAATAATAAAACAATTGTGATAGGTTCAAGTCAATCTCAAACAATGACAGAAATCATTGCTTCATTTCAGTACAAAATACACTTGTTTCACGACACTATCGAGAATGGAAAACCGTCACACAACTATACATAACAGAAGTATGCATTACTTTACGCCAAAGTAAAGGCGGGCATGTGGCGCCATTTCCAATCGTCGTCAAAAATTCCTCCTTTTGTTTTTTATTTCCTAAAATTCATCAAAATTTTCCACACCGTCATTCCTGCTTCTCCATTATCTCATGCAACCACCCACCCCACTTCATTTTTTCACGCAACCTCCCATTGCAAACTTCTCCTTCATTTCCATGTACAAATCACGATCTGTTACAGGAAGCTCGAAGGAATGGGGTTTTCAAGGGTGGAATTTTCCTTCCCCTTTTTATAATAATAAGTGAGCAATCTGATATTTTGCAAAGACTTATAATTATGTTCCTTCATACCATGATACAGATACATTCCTTCGGATTGTGATGCTGTGACTACTATATATGAAGACCAGAAATACGCAAAAACACCAAATGATGCAGTTCTCTCAAAACAAGTTTCATATGCTCTCCTTGGATATTAGTTGTAACACTCCCACATAACTGTTATTTATGCCAAATTTATGATTAAACTTTATGGCAGGAACTGATATTAATTGTGGAACGTATATGCTAAGGCACACTAAAGTTGCAATCGAGCAGGGGAAGGTTTTCAAATGGAGACATAGATAGAGCATTGCTCAATCTGCTCCGTGCCACACGGAGACCTACATGGTGTCTTTGTGCGGCTCGAAGACGGCACCGGACGTTTTTTTTTTTTTTTTTTCCTAGAGCCAATAGAATTTCTCATAGATCATGTTTAGCTATAACTAAAAAATGTTCGAGTGCTCTCACAGTGTAATCCCAACCTCTTCCAACTCAAAATAATCAAACTTGTGCTAGTCAAGAGGGTTTGGAACTTTAGATGCTAAGTTCGAATTTTAGAAACCTATACGAATAGATGGTGTTAAGGTAAAAAATAGTCAGGGGTCTTTGTGTCAATTATGGCAACTCGCCTTTCGATGGTTTTAGATACAAGCCTTCCTTTTTTTTTTTTCCAAATAACATTTCCTTCCGGGGGCAACGCCCCCACGAGGGGCGCTGCCCCCTCGATCCCCGTCGGGGGCAACCTCCCCGCGGGGCACTGCCCCCTCGACCCCAGCGACCTGACCGACTGGACGTTGCCCCTGAGCCCCATGAAGGGCACTGCCCTCGACCCCGCGACCTGACATGTTGATGTCGTTTCGAAGCGGCAAACCATTTGAATAACAATAAGAGTTCAGCATTACGGGTACGAGTTCCTTAATGACGTAAGTTCTAATTCATTATCGGAAATACTTAATATGTGATTTGATATTTTGTTTTGTTTTCCTCTTTCCATCTCCTTTACCTCTTGTAGATAGGAACATTAACACAATGTAATACTTAGGCGATCTTCAATCCTTCGTGTCTCCGGTCCTTGGTAAGATCAAAATTATTTGAATTGATGTTTATAGTTTTGTTTATGTTGATAACTACGAATTATTGATTACAATTGTTTTAAAAATTATCTAATATTTGAGATTTTAATATTTCTTGGATCTCATTTAAATCTTCATTACATCTATAACTCCCAAAAAGTGATATCTAGACAAACTTTGCAAAAGTTTTCACTTTTCATATATCCAACTCTTATAAATTCTTAAATTGTTTGCTTTTGGTTGATTCACTAAGTTGACAATACATATCGTAATTTTTCTTCATACCTAATTCATTTAACACTATAATGAAAGATGAAAACACTATGTTGTGAATCTGAGTGGCGGATTAATCTTATGATATCTTTTGCTCTTGTTGCATTTGTTGGAATCACATCTGATCTTAGTCTAGGACTCTTGTTACACAACAAAGTTTATCTTGAAGTTCTCAAAGTTTGGCATGGCTCGAGATCAAGAGAATGCTGGTTAATGGATAATTATTTTTATTCTTGCCTTAAGGCTTCTACGATTATATAGAACTCCAATAAATAAATAGCTGTAACAAGAAGTTAAATACAGTGAATACCAAATGTTCATATCAAAAATTAAAAATATAAAAAAGGAAAATGGATGAAAAGTAAATCAATTCCAACCAACTTATGAGTATCTTTTACGTATATAAATGAATTTCTCTCATATTTACACACTTATTTTTAATAAATATTATCTAACTAACGTGCAATGCACATTCAATTCACTAGTTTCAATACAAAATCCATTTATTGCACGATTCCACTTTTGAGTATAAGAAACAATCACACAACTTTAATTTACAAAAACAATTGGAGAAATTACATGGACTTTCCCTATCACCATTAAGAGGTAATGACAAAAAGAGTACAGTCCTTCCTTCAAGCCTTACTCGACCATTCCTATCTACCAAAACAGTGTTCTTTTTTTTTTTTTTTTTTCACGGCTATGAGGTCCAATCTCCAAAGCCGTGGAAATATGGCATATGTATAATCCATTGGACTAACTTTTTTTTTCACTTTTAATAAATTATAAATTATTCAACATATATATTATTCCCATAAAACAAACCTGTTTGATAAAGTAATTATTCAATAGAATGAATGAGTCTTCTGAATTCAATGCACGTTCTAAAATTGACTCTTATAAATAAGCTATTTATAAGTAATTTTTATACAAGTATATCTTCGATTACTTTTTTTTTTTTTTAATAAAAAAATCGATTTTAAGTAACATTAAACTTAACCAAACATCCATACACAATACTCCCTCCGTCCCAAAAAGATAGTCTTGTATACT
>CAIGRT010190104.1:0-23120 GCA_903798405.1 Fraxinus platypoda | reverse complement strand
CGCTAAATTACTTTTGCAACAAAATATCAATTTTTGCGACAACATTTGTTTTGTTACGAAATCAGTTATTTTTTTTGTAGTGAACCCAATTTCCCTCAGTCAGTGTGCATATAAATAACATTACAAAAATTAGGCTTTTTAGATTTAAATTACTACCAAAAGCTAACTGATGCTTAGAAATCGGTCAAATAATGATAATGTAGTTTGGCATTTCTTTTATCTTATTATCGTTGTGCCTCTTCTGCTCTGCTAATGGCAGTTCTGACGACAAAGAACCTGAAAAGAAGTGGCAAGGCTTTTCTTCCTGTGACCACGCCGGCGTAGAATTAGTAGGAGAAGAAGACTCAAGGTAAAAATATGAAAAACAATAGCGTATTTGAGTGCAGAAGCTGAGAGCCTAACTCCTTATTTAAGAGGACTCACCTTTATTTATAGTAGCTACTTCGGAGGACATGTATCATCATCTTCTGATAGTGGGGATTTTCTCCACTTACCCCACTTCCTAAATATTCGGAGCCAATTGTGTGAACGTGGTAACTTGAAAATCTAATGTGGAGAAACAGTTGTAACTTTCCCAAATGTCATGGACGAATATCCCATGAAGCCATAGGCATTATGGATAAGCTCACATGTCTACCAGTAATGTACGAATAAGACGAGTAGCCATTAGCCTCCGACGAACTTTAGAGTATTGGAGCCAGTTGATGGGCTCTAGATCAGAAAGAGTACGGTCGCCAACGTACATATAGCTCACTCGACCATTTTAACATCGGACACAATAGCGACAGTTACTATTATTATTATAGGCTACATATTCATGTGGCCATTTGGAAGAATGAATACACGTATGCCCTTGTCAGGTTGCTATGGTACTAATACCCTCACTACCTATTAGACTAGATCGACTTTTATAGCGGTTATAGGTCGACTTTTGCTCCCCTATAGTGGAACTCATTTCATGATTACCATGTCCAAAGGGGTAGCTACTAATATTTCTATCACCATAACCCTTTATACTTTTTGGAGATCTTATTTCCAAAAAGTAGGTAGAGTACTCTGCCATGAGCTTTATCAGTATTTTTGGATCTTTTTATGGAGGTCTGTTGTAGCCTTGAGCCTTTTATACCAGTTTTTTATCTTGGTTCAACTCACAATGTTATTGTGTAATTGCTAATTTACAACTGACTTAGTCAATTTTGGCTAATTGATAGTTGCCTTAACTAATTTTCATAAACAAATTGGTATCAGAGCTCATCAGTTAGCTCCTATGATTTTGAAATGCTATTGTGATTGTGGTGCATTGAACGTGTGCTTTTGCAACCGGTGTTCGAGGTGAAATTAGTGTGCCCCTGTTGATTTAGCAATAAATAAATAAATCCTTAAAATTAATTCACATATCTCATTTGGACCATAGATTAGTCCTTAGTTGATCTCTTTAGCCCCCGTTTGGCACCCATTTTTGTTTCATTCTCATTTTTTTTCTCTTTCTTCATTTCAACCACACATATTATCAATAAAATAATATTACACATAAACCTAAAAATTCTCCTTACTTTTTAACCACACATTCTTCCATCAATCACTATTCAAAAACACATTTTTCTACTAAAATTGGTGTCAAACACCCCCTAATTCTACAATGATAGGTCTTCGTGTGGGGTGGCTATTAGGTTTGGGATTATCATGTGGGGTTAACTTTTTTTTTTTTTCTATAATATATGATTATTTACCAATTATGTGTAATATCATCGTGTTTTGCTATTTGACTGCTGTGTAATTACTATTTTTGTTGCATCGAGTATTTAGTTAGGATTATCACATAGACCTTAACTGTTCGACCATTCCCTTGATCTAAGATCCAAAATATCATAAAACTCTAGAAATCTATAACGGTGTGTATTGCGACCTTTAGGACATATTCGGTGTGGCTATTTTCTTGAAGGTTGTGTTGTGCTGTGTGTCTTATTTGTTTAGATGTTTATGCATCATTTTGACTTGGGTGTTTTTAACGATAAACGTGAATTTTCTATTTGGAAACAAAATATGAAAGGAATCTTACTACAACAGAATGTGTCAAAAGCCATTGATAAATCTTTTTTCTGCTACAGGGACTGGCGAACAAAAAGAAGAATACGATGAACTTGTACATACATCTATTATTTTGCATTTATCTGACTTCGTTCTGCATAAAGTGGGTAAACGTGATTCAACTGAAAAACTATGAAAAATGTTGGAAAAACTTTACTTGACATAGTCCATTCCTAATAAACTATTTTTTTGTCTGAAAGTTTTTTTAGTTTCAAAATTGATCCCTCAAAGGAATTGGATGACAAGTTGATATTTTTAATAAACTTGTACAAGTTATTACAAATTGTGGTGATAATATTTCCAAAGAATATAATGTTATAATCCTTTTGAATGCTATTCCTGATGTGTATAAAGAAGTCAAAAATGCAATCAAATATGAGAGTGAGGCCCTTATACCTAATATAGTCATTGATTCCTTAAAGAGAAAGGAGAGGGAGATGACACTTGAAATAAATGAGATAAAAATTAAAGAGATTCACCAAATGAATGGTAGATCTCATTTTAGGGGTGGTGAGGGGCAAAGCAATGGTAACCTAAAGAATGGTAGAGGTTGATCTAAATTATAAAGGAACGCAAATGGAAGAAAATGTTATGGTTATGGTAAACTGGAATATTTTATAAGTGGGTGGAATAAAGAGAAAAACAAATTGAGAGATCATAGGGGTAATGAGCAGAATGTAGTGATCTCTAGAGATGAACCTGGTGAGATTTACATGCTCTTAAATTCAAAACCATTCTTAACTAACCTGTTTATGAACTTCCATATGCATGAGTGGATTCTTGGCTTAGTGCTTCTTTTTACGTTACATCAAATAAAAATTGGTTTAAACATTGGCATGAGCCTAATCATGGACATGTAGTCGCATGCGGTGGAGTCGCATATAAGTTCACTAGCGTGGGTAGTGTAACTATCATATTTAATAGTAACTTTATACATACATTAAGAGAATTTAGGTGCATTCTACATATGGGTAGAAATCTAATTTCTATGAGGGAATTAAAGTGCACCGATTTAACTGGTGTACTCGGTGATGGAGTGATTAAAATGTTTAAGGGAGCACTTCGAGCTTTTAAAGCTACTAGGAGAAATGGCATATACATCACACGTGATGAAGTGATGTGTGGTTTAAATTTCACTATCATTGACATTGATCACACACACAAGTGTCGCTATAGGTTAGTTCACGTTATTGTTAAATGACATAAGTTCCTCAACGATAAGGGTGTGTTTAGTAAGGATCAAGTGTCCGACATGTCATTTTATGATCATTGTGTACTTGGTAAACATCGTATGATGTCATTTTCATGTAGCACACATAAAACATCTAAGGTGTTAGTAAGTATCAGGTGTCCGACATGCTATTTTGTCATCATTATATGCTTGGTAAATATCGTAGGACACATAAGACATCTAGAGTGTTAGAATATATTCATATTAACTTGTGGAGTCCCGGGAGCAATCCCACTTTTGATGGTAACAAATATTTTCTATCTATTATTGATGATTTCTCCAAGTAGGTAAAAATGTGAAATATTTGAGAACTGATAATGATCTTGAATTCTGAAATATTGGCTTTGATAATCTATGTAATGATTGTGACATAAATAGACATAAGACTGTGTCTTACACTCCTCAGCTGAATGGGGTTGATGAATGGATGAATCATACTTTACTTGATAAAGTTAGGTGTATGATGTTAAGTTTTGGTGTGCCTAAATCTTTTTAGGGTGAAGTTGTTATGATTGCATGCTATTTGACTAATATGACTCCATCCGCTAGTTTAAATAGTGATACGCCGTATGAAAAATGGTACGAAAAATGTGTTGATTATTCTATGCTTAGAACCTTTTGTTGTGATGCTCTCTCTCATCAGAGTGAGAAAGAACTAGACCCTAGAGCTAAGAAATGTATTTTCTTAGGATACCCTGCAGGAGTAAAGGGTATAAGTTGTGAAATAGAAGCCAAAATGATGTGAGAATAATCATAAAATGTGATGTCACCTTCAATAAGTCTGCAATGCCTCACATGGAGAATGAAAAATAGCAACAAATAGTTAGGGAAAAGTCCACAGTTAAGGTAGAGAGTGAGTTCCATATCCCCACTATCTCGAATGAGGTGGAGAGTGATATACACAAAATCAGCTGAACATAGAAGTAGAAGGAGATGAGAATATTATAAAAGAAAATCCTATCGACCAAGACCATCTAGTTGAATACAAATTGGCTAGAGATAGAGAATGGAGACCACGTAGGGAACCCCAAAGATTGTTTGACCATTCCATAGCTTACACTAGTCATCAAAACCTGTTGATAAAAAGCCAAACGCTTTGAGGAGGCTATGAGAAGTGAAAACCATAGCGAATGGCATATGTCATGAGAGAAGATATGAGTTCTCTTGCTAAGAATTAAACTTGGGATTTAGATTTTAGACCTAAGGATAAGTTCACAGTAGGATGTCAATGAGTTTATTAGATAAAAGAGGGGACCACTGAGAGTGAGCCTGTGAAATATAAGGCTAAGTTAGTAGACAAGGGATGCACAGATGTCATGCGTTTTATATAACGTAAATATACCTCAAGTGTATTGTGCCAAGTTTTGTAAAATAATAATGAAATTAGGATGTCGAACTCACGGGGATTGAAATTCAATTTATTATTAAATACTATAATTATGTAGCATCTATTTTATCTAGACAGTCAAATTATAAGATCAATGGTTTCAAATCAATCTAATGATGAATATGGTGACGAATTCAACAATATCAATGTAATTTAATAGAATAATCAAGATGAGAAAGCCTAGGGTTATGATTTCACCTAACTATCAAATATGATTCTCAAAAATCTAGTTATTTCTAATCAATTTTTCATATTTATAAGCAAGAACCCTAATGTAATTTTACTCCCTCTCTCGAGTGTTGGGTAAAAATTAATTCTAGAAATTAATTACAATATCTCTATTCCGAATTAAAATAAAGATTTATCAAGATCATGGTTCTTAGATAGAACAAGTTTCATAGATTCTACACTCTCTCGAAACCCATAAAATCTAAGTTGTGTTATTGTTATGATCGCGCCTAAATTCCCCTCTCTCGAGTGCCAGAATTGACTAGCATCTAATCGTTCAATTAGTGTCCAATTAATTGAAAGTATTAAATCAATAACACAAATAAACAGAAAGGAAAATTTCATAGAAATAACTAAAATAAAATCAAATCATATCGTCAAGTTTTGGCTAATCAAACCCTAGAAGAATTATTTAGCTCATGATATTAGATATGAAATCTATACAATTCATAAAAAATAACATGAAGTGAAGAAAGATAAAATTATTTTTTGGATGATTGAATCAATCTTCTTCGTCAAGTTTCATTTGCCTCCTTGATTTCTTGAATCTTATCCCCTTGAATTGTTGCTCTTGACTCGATGAATTCTCATTGAAAAGTGGTCTTTAGGGTTGTATTTATATCATCATGAAGTTTCGGAAGAGTTAGGGTTGGATTGGGATTTAAAAAGAGAACAAAATATTAGAAACCCTTTTTCTCGCCCGGGGCTACGATGTTGTTGATATTCAGCAATAGTGGTGTTGTGACGCCCGCTTTCGAGTAAAAATTTGGTACTGCATATCTTTCAGTTGTTTGTCATAACTTTCTTTTTCGATATCCGATTGAGGTGATTCAAAGTGCATTGAAAAGATAACTCAAAGGGTTACAACTTTACTTCCGATAACTTTCTCAATTTCGAATGTTTACTATGTCAAGAATGGGTCTCAATCTTTGGCTAAAAATCTAGAACATATTTGTGCGATTGAGAATTGATTTCTGAAAATATTTTGATCACATTGAACTCCTTGTTGACGTCTAATTGCACCCGAATGACTCCTAACAATTTTCAATTATCGTTTTGTGGTCTAAATCAACTATTGAAAAGTTGCATTAAGTCCCCCAATCATCAAGTTTTACAAAACCAACATCAACTTCTCCTTGATTTATGCCAACATCACTCTTTTCTCCAAATTTTACACCATTCATACCAATTCACCTAACCTATAAAACAACATTAAAACGTCCTAAAAACCCTTAAGGACAATCAAAATAACAAGTTTAAGAGGCAATAAAACAATGAGTGAACCATACTCTTCAAACACTTCCAAACTTAATACTTTGTAGTCCTCTAGCCAACACATAAGAAAAGGAAAAGAAACTAATGAAAATACACAAACAAAACTAACAAACAAACTCACCTAAAACAAGTTTAGTCTGATAGCTTACCGTTATGGCTCAGGATTGAAAATATGATATCAAATTCATGAACTACTTCAAAGTTAGAAATGTAAAAATCAAAATTTCACCTATTCAATGCAAAACGGGTATGTGTTTGTGAAGAATCAAGTGCAATGCTATTATTCACAAGTTGGTTCAACTCTCGACCTTAAAAGTCAAATATATTCTTTCTTCGCTTGTGGGATTCATACCCACTAAACTTGTTTTCTTTTATTCTCTTCCCAAAGTGTATTCTAAGGTTGAATTTCTATTATCAATTTCTTACACTATTCTAATTTGGTTTAGTCTAACCAGCAATGTCAACAATTTATAAATGTGATGATTGTCCCAAATTATGAGTGCTTCGGTAATCAAGATTATACTAAGAAATTCAAACCCGTTAGTTATCCAAGTCCTCACAATTATTTCACAATGGCACAATTACTTGCCTATTTTGATGTTTTTAGCTCAAGATCAACCTCACCCCTTTTTCTCTTCTTGACCCTTGTAACAAGTTTTTAGTCGATAACTCCCTAGCTTTAAAGGCCAAAGGATATCGGGTTTCGAGATACCCCAATGGACTTATTAATTGGATTCAAAAAGGTGTCGGCGTAAGGCATAAAGTTAACAAGTGTGATGCTCTTTTTCTTTACAAGAAAAGCAGAATTAAAAGGGGTTAGATCCCTAGCATACGATCATCACTTAGTTTATATTTGAAAGTTAAAAACATTCCACACCAATAATTTTTTTCAAAATATACGAAATCATCATAAGTTTAAATCAATTTTTTTTACCGACATCGAATACCCCAAATTATGCTATATAAGGTTAAGGATGTAGTGAATCATATGTAATGGGATTGGACATCTAAGTTCTCTATTTTAACATATCAATAGGAATCAACCTATTCGTGTCCAATGCTACAATTAACAAACGTACATATATAATTTCACGTTTTAAATGAATAAGCAAAAATTTAACCACAACACATAACTCCATTATAATTCATAAACCAACACATGTTATCAAGTATATCCATCGACGTCGACAAGGCTATCTAACTCACTCGAGCATGCAACTTTTTTTTTTATTTTTTTACAATCACACAAAATAATTAAAAACAACTAAACAATAAAATAATTAATATGTCACCCCTAAATTTAAACTAAACATTGTCCCAAATGTGAAATTGAAGAAAAATGTAGAGGACTTCCCTGAGTGAAAATATTGGTTGCCTTCATTACTATCAGCATCACGGTGATGTGATAGTGGATTGATGGTTGATGAATGTTGATATAGCTTCTCCCCCAAACTTGAGATCTAACCTATGAGAAAATAAACTCATTAATAAATTAAAAATAAAAATATAAGCTAATATCTAAAGATAAGAGATAGATAGATAGATAGAAAATTTGGGTTGCCTCGCAAGAAGCGCTTCTTTAAAGTCATTAGCTTGACATTGCTGAAATTCCTTATGTTGGATTTTCAAGAGACAGTCATCACTTCATGTTTCCAAACTCTTTCCTTAGCTTTGAATTTCTCTTCAGAATAGCATGGACACTAGGATTAGGAGGCGACTTCAACTCTGGTATAGCTTTCCAAACCTTTTTTTATTTAACAATGTTGGGATGTTTCAAAGGTTCTTCTATGTAGTTTTTCTTTCCTTCTTGTGGGTAAGCTTCATGAGCTAAGAGAAAGTCGACTACTTCTTTGTTCCCCGTGTAGCTTTTAGTAACAGATTTATCACTTCTTGAATAACTGGTTGCAATTATTGCTCTAAAAGATCATATGACAAATCCTTTTTGCATTTGGTTCCTATACCTGTATTAATTGATAGGACCATTTGACATGTATCAACCTTTTTGGGGGATTTCTTGGCTTGATAGATATTGAGCATGACTTGCTCTTCATTAATCCGCAGTGTCAATTTCCCTCATTGTACATCAATCTGCGCTCTTCCAGTTGCCAAGAAAGGATGACCAAGAATCAATGGTAATTCTTAATCTTCTTCCATATCTAACACCACAAAGTCTACCGGAAAGATGAACTTGTCTACCTTCATTAATACATCTTCAATAATACTTCTTAGGTATGTGATATATCTGTCAGCTAGTTGTAAAGTGATGGTAGTCGGCTTTACTTCTTCAAATCCCAATTTCTTGAATATTGATAGGGGTATCAAATTGATGCTAGCTCCAAGGTCACACAATGCTTTATCAATGGTAGACATAATTTGACATTTGTGCTAAGGCATCTGCAAAAGAAACGTTGATGTGGATCTTCTTGAAGACTTCCAGAAATTTTGTAAAGTGCTCATTAAATTTCTTTTTCATGAATCTCTATGGATATGACAGTTGTGACTTCAAGATAGTTGGATTATTTAGGAATGAAATTGAGTTTGTCTTAGAAGTCTTTTTTGTTGCCTTTGCCTCAACCGTCTGCTTTTCAACCAGTTTTTCTTCAACATGATCTGAAGCAAGTGTAGGAATCAAAGACTCTGTAGACTTGTTCTCTTCAACTACTTTTCCACTCCTCAATGTGATGGCATTGCAGTGCTCCATTGGGTTGGCCTCGATGGCACTGGGAAACATCCCTTGCTATTTGGAATTTATTGCAGTCTCTAGTTGACCAATCTGTACCTCTACATTTTTCATCATGGCCCCCATGTTGGTCATGTGAGTTTCAATTTTTGCAATTTTGGACCCATCCTTGTTGAATCTCGCCATTGTTTCTAAAATAAAGGTCCCCAAGATATTCTCTAGTGATGGCTTTCCTTTATAAGCCTAACTATTGAACCTAGGTATTGGCTGCAGCACGTTCGCATTCCTGGATGGTACTGGTTTTTTGAATAGTTTCCTCTCTGATTGAAGTTCATTCACATACATGACTTGCTAATTCTCCTTCTTAGACTTATGGTATGAAGCAGAAACAGCTATGATAGACTTTACTTTCTGCTGAGTTCCCTGTGAAGTTAATGCAGCTATTTGGGTTGTGACTGATGACATCTGAGTTGTAAGGGATGTAATGGGATCCAATTCATAACGGCTAGCAACTTTCTTTGCACTTGAATGCTCACTTGTCCATTGGTAGCTGTTGGTAGTTATTTCATCCAGCAAGGAGTAAGCAACATCTACGGTCTTGGACATCAAAGTATCTCCTACTGCAGCATCTACTACTCTCCTTGTCTGACCATTCAATCCGTTGTAGAAGATTTCCATTTGCATTCATTCTTGATAACCATGTTGAGGGCATCTTCTAAGTAGATCTTTGAATCTTTCCTAAGCCTCATAGAATGGTTCGAAGTCTGCTTATGTGAACTGGCCAATTTCACTCCGCAATTGAGTTAATTTAGAAGGGAAAAAGAATTTGATAAGGAATTTTTGAGCCATCCCCTCCTAAGTGGTAATAGAACTATCTGGCAATGATTGAAACCATTATTTTTCTATATCACTCAAGGAGAAAGGAAACAAACGTAGTCTGATGGGGTCTTCAATATCATCGTTCATTTTTATAATATCATGGATCTCCAAAAAAGTAGCAAGATGAATATTTGGATCTTCCAATGGAGATCCTCCAAATTGATTCTGCATCACCATACTAATCAATGCAGGCTTCAGTTCAAAGTTGTTTGCAGCAATAGTTTGGCATGCAATACCAGAGTACTTGCCATTGACAATTGATCAGACATAGTCTCGAATAGCTCGTTGTTGATTGCTTTCATTTGCTGCCATTGCTTCAAGTTCGTTTCTTCTTATAGCCCTTAATTTCTGAAATGTTGTTTCGATTTTAGGATCAAAAGATAGTAGTTCAAAACTCCTCGATCTTTGCATAAACATATGAAACAAAACAAGCAAACTGTTAAAAGTAAAGAAGTTTAAATTAAAACAAAAGCTAATTAGTAAAAATCAAATAAAACAATCCCGACAACAGTGCCAAAAACTTGTCACGCATTTTATATAATGTAAATATACCGTAAGTGTACAATGTCAAGTTTTGTAATATAATAATGGAGGTAAGATGTTGAACTTACAGGGATTGAAATTCAATTTATTACGAAATACTATAATTATGTAGCCTCTATTTTATCTAGACAATCAAATTATAAGATCAATGGTTTTAAACTAATCCGAAGATGAACATGGTGACAGATTCAATGATATCAATGCAATTTAGTAGAATAACCAAGATGAGAAAGCATAGGGTTATGATCTCGCCTAAGTATCAAATACAATTCTCAAAAACCTAGTTATCTCTAATTAATTTTCTGTGTTTATAAGCAAGAACCCTAATGTAATTCTACTCTCTCTCTCTCTCTCTCTCTATAGAGTGTCGGGTAAAAATTAATCCTAGAAATTAATTACAATATCTTTATTCCGAATTAAAATCAAGATTTTACTGTTATGATTGCACCTAAATTTTGATATCTCGAGTGTCGAAATTGACTAGCATCTAACCATTCAATTAGTGGCCAATTAATTGAAAGCATTAAATCAATAACACAAATAAACGGAAAAGAAAATTTCATAGGAATAACTAAAATAAAATAAAATCATATCCTCAAGTTTTGGCTAATCAAACCCTAAAAGAATTATTTAGTTCATGATACAAGACATGAAATCTAAACAATTTATAAAGAATAACATAAAGAAAAGAAAGATAAAACTATTTTTTGGATGTTTGAATCAATCTTCTTCGCCAAGTTGCATTTGCCTCCTTGATTTCTTGAATCTTGTCCCATCGAATTGTTGTTCTTGACTCGATGAATTCTCATTGAAAAGTGGTCTTTAGGGTTATATTAATATCATCATGAAGTCTTGAAAGATTTAGGGTTGGATTGGGATTTAACAATAGTGGCGCTACGATGCCCACTTTCGGGTAAAAAATTGGCACTATACATCTTTCAGTATTTTTATCATAATCTTTTCTCTCGACATTCGATTGAGGTGATTCAAAGTGCGTTGGAAACATAATTCAAAGGGCTACAATTTTACTTCAGATAGCTTTCTCAAATTCGAATGTTTACTATATCAAAAATGGGTCTCAATCTCTAGTTTAAAATCTAGAACATACTTGTGCGGTTGAGAACTGATTTGTGAAAATATTTTCATCATATTTAACTCCTTTTTTGACTTTTAATTGCATCTGGATGACTCCTATCGATCTTCAACTATCGTTTTTTGATTCGAATCAGCTATTGAAAAGTTGCAATTGAGTCCTCAAACGTTGGATTTCATCTTTTTTCATCGTTATTCACTTTTTTCTTTCAATTTAGCCCCCAATCATCAAGTTTTACCAAACCAACATCTTCTCCTTGATTCATGCCAATATCGCTTTTTTCTCCAAGTTTTGTATCGTTCACGACAATTCACCTAACCTATAAAATAACATTAAAACACACATTAAAACGTCCAAAAAAACTCTTAAAGATAATCAAAATAACATGTTTAAGAGGCAATACAAAAATGAGTAAACCACACTTATCAATAGAGAATGAATGGGTAGATTATAATAAAATATTTTTGCTCATTGTTAAGTATACCATGATTAGAAACATGCTTTCTTTGTTGCTAATTATGACTGGGAATTTGAACAACTTGACGTCAAAATTACTTTCTTGCATGGTGATTATGTGTATTTGGACCAACATAAAAGTCGTAAACAAGGTTAAGGGTGAACTAAGTAAAGAATTTGACATGACTGACCTAAAACATGCTAGGAGAATCCTTTGTATGGATATTAACATGCATAGATCTAGTTTTTGCTTATTTGTACATTAAACTCCATACGTGCTTAAAATTTTGGATAAATTTGGTATAATTGATTACAAACCTGCTTTTGTGCCTCTTGAAAACTATTTTATTTTGTCAAAGGAACAATCACTTGCTAATGATGAAGACAAAAAATATATGAGTAAAGTTCCTTACTTAAATGTTATTAGCTCCATTACGTACTCGATGATTTGTACTAGGCCAGATTTGGCCTTTACAGTTAGTATTCTATGTAAGTACATGTCTAAACTTGGTCCCAAACACAAGGAGGCTTTAAAGTGGCTGCTTAGGTACTTCAATATTACTTTTGATGATGGATTAGTTTATATATGTTTCTAAGGGTGTGAAACTAAAGGGTTTTACAAATGTGGAAATAGAGATAATAGGAAGTCGACATCTTCTTAGGTGTTTACTTTGCGTGACTCTTGTGTTAGTTGTAAGTCGCAGCTCCAACACACAGTTGCTTTGTCCATCACTGAATTTGAGTATATAACTACCACTGAAGGTATTAAAGGGACTTTGTGGTTTAGGGGTTTACTTAATGAGCTAGATATTTTAAGTGATAATGTGATTGCATACTCCAATAGTCAATTTGTCATCCATTTATGTAAAAGCGGTGTGTTTTACAAGTGCACTAAACATATTAACATTCGACTATATTTTATTAGAAATTTGGTATCTCAAGGTTTAATAAAACTTGAGAAAAGTGCACTTCGATTATAACCCTGCAGATATAGACACTAAGGTTCTCTCCTTGGTAAAATTGAAAACTTGTCTCACACTTCTAAATATCAATAAAGGTACATAACATCAATTTGTTTTGAAATCACATTGTGCAACTACTAAATTAATTTCTTTCTTGCAGGTATATTTGGCATCAAGGTGAATATTTGTTAGGTATTTAATACCAAATAAACCCAGGGCGGTGATGATTAATCGGATCAATTTATTATTCATATGCTTCTTTGAAGCTTGGGGTTGAATATCTATTTTACATCCATCCAAAGTCATAGTTGGTGGCAGAAACAAACAAGGACCAAATATCTCTTAGCGGGCAACTAGAGGCGTTAATGGGCTGGACCTATTCCTTATTGACCCACTTACCTTAACCTAATTGCGCCTATATATTTAGGTCCCTTTTTTGTTGAGAGATAGAAAACATACATACACATGTTTTTCTTCTTCCTTTGAGAAATGTATATTCCAGTTGAATTTCTTTCTACGTCAAGACCTAAGAAGTATTTCAGGATTCCCAAATCTTTCAACTTGAACTGCTTATTTAGTTCATCCTTGAACTGTTTGATGTAAGTCAAATTATTCCCTCCAATGATTATATCATCCACATATATGAGAAGTATAGTGAATGAGCAGCCATCTTGTTTGCTAAACAAAGAATAATCAGACCTTGATTGCTTAAAACTTTGTGAAAGGATGTCTAAAGTAAGCTTCATGTTCCATTGTCTCGAAGCTTGTTTCAGTCCATAAATGGACTTTTTTAACTTGCAAACCAGATGTTCACCTTACTCTCCCTGCTGCTCATAACCTGGAGGCATAAGCATATAGACCTCATCATNAAGTAAGCTTCATGTTCCATTGTCTCGAAGCTTGTTTCAGTCCATAAATGGACTTTTTTAACTTGCAAACCAGATGTTCACCTTACTCTCCCTGCTGCTCATAACCTGGAGGCATAAGCATATAGACCTCATCATCCAATTCACCATGGAGGAAGGCATTATTGATGTCCAATTGGTGAAGATGCCATTGTTTGGTCGCTGCAACTGCCAAGAGTGTTTTGACAGTAACTAATTTTGCAACGGGGGAAAACGTTTCCTCATAATCTAGCCCAGCCTGTTGAGTGAATCCCTTAGCTACCAAGCGAGCCTTTTTCCTTTCCTCTATTCCGTCTAAGTTGAGCTTGACTTTGAAGACCCATTTACAAGCTACTAGAGTCTTATGATAAGGTAACTTGGTGACAGTCAAAGTGTTGTTGGAAACTAGTGCCTGATACTCAGCATCCATAGCTTTAACCCAACCACGAAGCTTTGATGCCTCGGTGAAGGTTTTTGGCTCATAGACAGTTGATAAGGTATAACTCCTTTGAGCATGAGATAGTAGACCATAAGACAAGTAGTCCTTAATGGGATACTGCTTGCTAAATTTAGAATCCTTCTTCACAGAGTCTGATTGGGGAGTTGGCAACTGAGACATGAGACTACAATGATAGTACTGTATAAAGGAGCACGTTTTGGTCTATCAAATTTTCATGTAGGGAGAATAGGAGGTGAGAAAGGGACTGCGGATGAAGAGTTTTTAGATTCAGTAGATGAAGGAGAAGAAGCAACAGGTGATGATGAAACTGAATTATGAGGATTTGATATATTTGAGATGTTTGAAACTCATATTGGGGTAAACTCATCAGTACTTAGATGAGAATGTATTGGCAAGAGAACATGATGAGATTGAGTAACATCATATTTGGATAAGAAGACTAGGAAAGAAGGATGATGGAAAGGAAATATATTCTCGTGAAAAGAGACATCTCTGGACGCAAAAACAGCCTTGGTTTTGAGATTGTATAGCTTATATGCCTTCATTCCATAAGGATAACCAATGAAGATGCAGGGTACGGCCTTGGGATCAAACTTGGTTATATTTCTTTTCATGGTTGAGACATAGCAAAGACACCCAAAAACCTTGAGATGGCCATATTAAGGTGTAGTATGGAAAAGCTTTTCATAAGGGGATTTATCAGCAAGCAATTTGGTAGGTGTTCTGTTTATAATGTATGTGGCTGTCAATATGCAATCTCCCCAAAAATGATGAGGCAAATTAGCTTGGAATTTAAGGGCTCTAGCAATGTTTAACAGGTGCTTGTGTTTTCTCTAAACCACCCCGTTTTGTTGTGGTGTTTCAACATAACTTAGCTGATGTAAAATTCCTTTGGAAAGATAGAAATCACTCATGTGAAACTCTAAGCCATTATCAGACCAGAGAGTCTTTATATTACGCTGAAAGTGAGTTTGAATGAGATGATAAAATAACTGAATGAGATTTCTAGTTTGAGATTTTTCCCTCATGAGGTATGTCCATGTCATTATACTATAGTCGTCAACAATAGTTAGGAAATACTTGGCACCATCTAAGGAAGGGACTGAATATGGGCCCCAAATGTCACAATGAATAATGTCAAACACTTGTGAGGCTTTAGTATCACTATTAGGAAAAGGCAATCTGTGTTGTTTGGCCAAGGGGCAGATAGTGCAATGTAATTCCTTGTTGATAGTAATATTAAGAATAGATTTATGCAACAGAGACGGTTTGGAAATGGGCAAATGTCCTAATCGACAATGCCAAACATCAATATCCATCTTGACATTAGTATTGTCAATGGTATTACAAACATGATCAGATTTATTACATTCAAAAGGAAAACTAGGACTAAAGACAGCATTAGGAGGAACAACACATTTGAAGATATCAGGATCTGATTTGAGGTAATGACAGTGGTGTGAAGTTTGATCATTGAGTTGAAGGTAAGACTGTTGGAAATGATATAGTCCATGCTCAAGTTTGCCTACCCCAATCGTCTTCCATGTTGAAAGATCCTGGATAAAGCAAGAATCATGGAAAAACATCAGGTAATAATTATGTTGAAGTGTTAACTTGCTGACAGATATCAAGTTGAATTTAAAAGATGGTACAACAAGCACATTGGTCAAGAGTAAAGTAGGTGACAACTTCATTGTCTTAACGTGAGTAACAGCAACATTAACACCATTAGGTAGCTTTACAGAAGTACCAACAACAGCAGTAACAATGGCTAAATGCTCAATAGAACACCCCAGTGTTCAGAAGCTCCAGTATCTATGATCCATTTATCTGCTACTGTGGAAGCATTAGTAGCATTAAACTGAATGTGATTACCTGAGAATGTAAATCAATCAGGCTCTGGAGATGAAGAAGAAACCACATGTTGAGGCTGTGGACTACAGGTCAAGAGTTGGCTTTGCAATTGAGGTATTAACATAGACAAGATCTGCTGGCACTGATTCAGGGTGATTGTAAGGTGTGACGGAGAATTTAGTATCCCTGAGGTGTCATCTATAGATGTTTGGAAATGATGTGCTTATCCAACAACATTAACTACTGGAGGTTTTCCTTTGCCAAACTTGTGATTAGGAGGATAACCTATCAACTTGTAACATTTACCTTTGAGATGCCCAAGCATACCACAATAACTACATATAGGCCTCTCTTTCTTCTGAGAAAAATTAATTGAATTAAGCCTCTGATTAAAAGATCTCTGCATAACTTTTCCAGCAAAAGTTGCCACATCATGTGTTCTTTGTCTATTAGCAACCACCTCTTTTTGCCTCTCATCTTGTAAAACAAGTGCAAATACCTTATTCAGTGAAGGTAACGGATCCATCAGTAGGATCTGACCTCTGACACCAGCAAAGTGTTCATCTATTCCCATGAGGGACTGCAAGATCCGATCTTCGCATTTGTAATCAGTGTTATCAACACCACGTCTATAATTCTCTAATTCCTCCCAAAGTCCTTTCAGCCTATTGAAATAGGAGTTAACTGAATTATTTGCTTGAGAGATCGAAGCAATTTGTTTCTTCAATTCATAGATCCGAGGACCATTCCCCTGACTGTATCGATCTCGAAGTTCAATCCATATATCTCTCGCTAAATCCTTGTACATCACACTTGGATAAAGTTCCTTTGGAATGAAATTTATAATCCAAGAGGAAACCACATGATTGCACTTCCTCCAAGCATTGTAAAAAGGATCATCACGAGACAGTTTTGTAATAGATCTATCGACAAAACCTTCCTTATTCTTAACACTAAGTGTCATGGTTGCTGCTCGACTCTATGTCGCATAGTTTTCTTCAGTAAGTGTGACTGAAATAAGCTGCATATCGATGTTATCTCCATAATAAAGATAATAAGGACTGCTTAGATCACTCATAAGTCGATTAACCAGAGAAACCACATCTCCTACAACCGCATCTTCAGCTGATGACTCGACGAATGAATTAGCATGATTAACCTGACTTTGAACCTCCGCCTGAACGCTAGAGTTATTCGCCATCGCAGAGAAGCTCTATTGCTCTGATACCATGATGAAATGTAAAAGTAATGCTCTAGATTAATAGAAGGAAATGGCGGGAGAAATGAAAAATCAATTCAGCAAATGAAATTCACATTTTTGTACAGAGGGATGGAGCAACCTATTTATACACAAAGGCAACTGACTTAACAGAATGAAAGAAGCTGAAATTACATAAATAACCTCATGATGTATTACACTTCAACAAAGACTATTCTAGTACAGTGCACACACTTTGCTCTCTCCCTCCCCCCGTCGCTGAGAAACCCATTTCATCCTTGGATTTTTGAGTTGTATGTTGGATTTTTAAATATTTGCGTGTAAATTGACTTATTGGGTAACAAGGGAGTATCGAAATAGTTAATGGGTCTGAGAAGGGTTTGTAACTTAGGCCTATGGTCGAAAAATGGAGGTGTGTTAATCACCTCTTTGCACCATTATAGTAATTTCTACAAGGATAAGTCATTTTCTTCATTACCAAATTTTGATGTTAATACCAGACGTTTATTTAGAAATCATGCTTTAATTCTAGTGGGCTCCATTTTTTTCTGACTCAATTTGATTGTGTGTGAATGATTTAATCACAAACGCTTCTTAGCTTCTAGCTCCTAAGAATTTATTTTTCAAAACTGTTGTTTTATGATGGTAATTTTCCTTATGCAACAACAATTTTCTGTTAATATCTCTCTTGACTTTTTGGTGATGTTATTTATGGCTTTCTCTTTGCCTTTAGAACGGGCCGCCCCTAATGTATAATATGTGAAAGCCATTTGTGGTTTTTTTTCAAAAATTGGGCTCTATGTGTGGCTTTTTGATGATGTTGTTTCTTGGTTTCCACTTGAATAACTTTCTCAGTTTTGTTTTAAGAAAGATCATTAGGATTTTTTATTCTTTTCTAGCAATTGATGTGCAAAGTCTTCCCACAAGGATGCAATGCTAAAATACCATTTAAAATATTGTTGTCGATTTTGGTGAAGATAGCGACTTCACCATATGAGCTCACCTTACGGGTTAAATCCACCAATGGCCACTCAACTTTATATTTAGTGTCACCATGATTATCAAATTTGATTTTAGTTCATTGTGACCACCCAAATTTATACTAAGTGTCATTATAGCGACCCAATTTGATTTTTTTTACAATGGCTACTTAATTTCATATAACATTTCACCATGGCCACCCAATTTCTTTTTACCCTTTTCACTAATTTTAAAAGGAGTAAAACGGTAACTTTTCATTATATATATAAAATAAATTTTAAAATAAAATAAATAAGAAATTATTTTAAAAAATGAAATAAATAAAAACTTATTTTTAAAAACCGTGACTTAAAAATAAAATAAAAACTTATTTAAAAAAAGATTTTTAATATAAAATAAAAAAAATATTTAAATTTTTTTTAAAAATAAAATAAATACTTATTATAAAAAAAAGTTAGGTAGAAAAATAAAATAAAAAAATAAAAAGCTATTTTTAAAAAAAAATTTAAAATAAAAAAAAAGTTATATATATATATATATATATATATAACATCAAATTGGATGACCTTGGTGACCCTAAGTATGAAGTTGGGTGGCCATTGAGTCCCAAAATTGATATCATACTTGCTCTGAAATGTAATGCTTATTTGATGTTGAAGATAAGATAATAGACATATTGCCCAAATATATATGTGTGTGTGTGTGTGTGTGTGTGTGTGTGTGATGAGAGTGACTTGATGCTCATTGTCTTTTAACTCTTTCACTAAATATGTATGTAAGTTGAGACTTGAGAGTGACCCGAGGCTCATCGTGTTTAACTCTTTCCAGATTTGATGTTCTGTCTTCTAAATTCTGAGAAAAAATGGAGTTTATTCTTGGAATTTGACTTAATTCCTCTTATTAAACTATCAAATAATGTGTGAAATGAAGCATAATATTTGATGATGATTTCATATTTGGTTATAAAGCTGGTAATTGTATTAGTAGAATGTTAGTATAACTTTTTTGTTGTGAAGTACTACAGTGATTACAATTTGTACAAAATTCCTTTTTTGCTTGTCGAAAATTTATATGTTTAACTTGGTTTATACAACTTATGCATCTTGTTCTTATGTGCTTTACTGTCATCACTTGTTCTAACATTTGTAATTGTTTTGTATTTTACAATGCTACGGAGAATGTACAAAATTACAAATTGATGCTACAATAATGACTAGATGCAAACTCCAAATGGTATACAATGTTTATAAGAAGTTGGATACAAATTACAAGAACATGCTTCAGAAGAGTTGCTTTAGATAACTTCTTAGACTAAGGGATATTAGGTTGGCTTCATAGATTGTGTATCAATTACTGTTACGAATGACAAAGACCACCAAAAAAAAGCATGGTTTAAGGAGTTGTTGGCATGGGAGTTAGAGCATTTGAATTTTTTTTCTATTTTTATTGAAGTTTTGATGTAGTTTTCTAGTTACTTTGTTATGTTTGTCTCGAGTAGTTGATATTTTAAGAATGTCATATATCTACTTCGTTTTCTTTGTGGAGACTACTTGATAGTTTGAGGATGTTATGTAGCTACTTGCTAATGCATTTACAACTGTGACGATTAAGGATATTGAATGTAATTGAAATTTACATATTTTCAGTCATTTATAAATTTCACGTTTAAATATCGTATATGTCCAGGATGATTATACTGTTCCATAACCAATAAAACGACATTTAGGTCAATACATTAAAATATAAGTACTGCTTCACGTAATGATATAGACTTCGTTCCTCTGACACAAAGTGATATTGATGTTGTTCCAGTATAAAAATTTACTCATTCATATAATGACAATGAAATTGTTTCTAAGACAAAACGATATTGATGTCGTTCCAGTACAAAATTGCACTCATTAACATAACAATACTGAAATCGTTTCTAAGACACGAAACGAAGTTGATGTCGTTTTCGTTCCAAATATACATTGCTTTACTAATTTTCATAGCGACTTCGAAGTCGTAATAGATTAATAAAACGACATAGAAGTTGTTTCGATAAAAAACTTGCACCGTACGCATGACATAGGATGTTATGAACACATGTCTAAGGAACAATTTGCTCTTGTGTGATGAACATGTCAAAGGTGAATGCGCACCGGCATGGACCACGCATGAACGCCATATCACTACTAAAACAACATTGAAGTCATTTTATTTATTACGTAACAACATTGAATGTTATGCATCAACTCCACGAAATAATATAACGACAACCATATCATTTCAATACAATATATACGACATTGATACCATTCTAGTTCAAACCATAGCTACAACGACATTGAAGTCGTTTTTTTTAATAAGTAACTATATCAATGTCTATATCCATCAAACCCACGAAATAACATAACGACGTTCATATCGTTTCAGTGCAAATTTGACGAGTTTGAAATCATTCCAGTTCAAATAATAACTACAACGACATATATATCGTTTCTTTTCATGCAAAACGATAATTATATCGTTTTGGCTAAAAATAATGATTCGATAAATAACATAACGACGTTCATATCGTTTCAATACAGCATATACGACATTGATATCATAACTACAACGATATTCATATCGTTTCATTTATTACATAGTGATATTGATATCATGTATCAAACCCATGGAATTACATAACGACATCTATGCATTTTCAATACAAATTTTACGAGATTGAGATCATTCCAGTTCAAATCATAACTAAAACGACATTGAAGTCATTGCTTTTAATAGGTAATGACATTTATATCGTTATGTATCAAACCCACGAAATAACATAACGACATCCATGTTATTTTAATACAAATTTGACTAGATTGAGATCATTCCAGTTCTAATCATAACTACAACAGAATTGTAGTCATTTCTTTTCATATAAAACGATAATTATATCCTTTTGACTAAAAACGATGATTTAACTGTCCACGACCGCCCATCGTGCCTCCGACATACATATGACGATTGAAAGAGGTTATCAAGTGGGTTCAATCTCACTCAAAAGAAACTATGGGAACACAGATGTTCCAATACTTGTCTCGCACATTCGAACTATTTCGACAGAAAGAAAATATCACCATTCGCTCTTTCTAACCCGTTAAAGTGGTATAAATCCACTTGATGACCTCCTTCAATCGTACTACACATGTCGAAGACATGTAAGGTAGCCATGGACAATTGAATCGTCGTTTTTAGTAAAAATGATATAATTGTCATTCTATAAAAATAAACTATATCAATGTCGTTGTAATTATGATTTGAACTGGAATGATCTCAATCTTGTCAAATTTGTACTGAAACGACATGGATGCCGTTACGTTATTTCATGGGTTTGATATATAACGATATAAATGTCGTTACCTATTATAGGAAACGACTTCAACGTCGTTTTAGTAATTATTTGAATTGGAACGATCTCAGTCTCATCAATTTTGTACTGAAACAACATGGATGTCTTTATTTTATTTCGTGGGTTTGATACATAACAATATAAAATGTTGATACCTATTAAAAGAAATGACTTCAATGTTTAGTTATGATTTGAACTTGAACAATCTCAATTTAGTCAACTTTGTATATAAACGACATTGATGTCGATATGTTATTTCGTGGGATTGATAGTATTGTTATGTAAACGACATCAATATCGTTTTATTCATAATTTGAACTAAAAAAATCTCAATCTCGTCAAATTTATATTGAAACGACGTGGATGCCATCATGTTATTTCGTGCGTTTGATATCAATGTCGTTACCTATTATATGAAACGACTTACAATATGGTTGTTGCTATGATTTGAATTGGAACGATATCAATCTCATCAAATTTGTAATGAAACGACATGGATGTCGTTATATTATTGCGTGAATTTGATCCATAATGATATCAATGTCAAGTTACATATTAAATGAAACGACTTAAATGTAGTTGTTGATATGCTTTGGCACGTGTGCGTGGTCCATGACGGTGTGCGCACCTCTGAATTGTTCACCACCCGAGAGAAAATTGACCGTTCGACATGCTCGCACGGTGCCCTTAGTCATGCTCGCGATGCAACTTTTTTATCGAAATGACTTCTATGTCATTTTGTTAGTCTATAACGAGTTCAATATCGTTATGCAAATTAGTAAAGCGGTATGTTTTTTATACTATAACGATGTCAATATCGTTTTGTATCTCGGGAACTATTTCAATATCATTATTTTAATCAATGCAGGTTTTGTACTGGAACAATATCAATATTGTTTTGTGTCTTAAAAATGATTTCAATATCGTTATATTAACATATTAGTGCAATTTTTATTATGGAACGACATCAATGTCGTTTTGTGTCTCAGTAACGATTCAATTTTGTTGTGTGAATTAATGTAATTTTTGTACTAAACGACATCAATATCGTTTCATATCTTAGGAGCGATTTCAATATTGTTTGTAAATTGGTGTACTTTCGTACTAGAACGACATCTACATCAACTATAACGACATAAAAGTCGTTTCTCTGTAATATGAAAAAAAATAAACACAGCAAGTAAAATGAGTTTAATTTCGTTCTAAAAGCGCAAAAGCGATAATAGCACAATGACTACAAAATCTAATAAATCATTTTGTGTTTCCAATAAGTACAAAATAATAAAGGTACGAGTCATGACAATATTAGAATCTTAAGTTTCACTACTAGCTGCTTGACTCGTGCAAGTAGAGCAAACATGACCAATTTTCTTGCACTTACGAGACGCACGAGTCTCTCTAGCTGATTTTTTTCTCTTTTTTGGTGGTCGCCCATCCCGTCTTCGTGGCAGTAATGGAAAAACCTCTCTAGCCATCACATGCTTAAGAATTTGCCATTCAACCTCATTTGACATTCAA
>CAIGRT010190103.1:0-10763 GCA_903798405.1 Fraxinus platypoda | reverse complement strand
TTCATCAAATGTATAATTTCTATCATAGTTTCTCTCTAAGTACAAAGCAGATCCTTGGTGGGAATTGAAAAATAATTTATTTTTCGCTGTACATATTAAGTAAATTCCCAACACTTGCAACTACCTCTCTATCTCTTGACGAGCATAACTTTATTACCACAATACCCGAGACTTTGAAAATGGCTTGAAGGACTCTTGTTGGGTTAGTGCTATGAAGGATAAAATTCAAGCTCTTCATTAAATAAAACATGGAAACTAGTTCATGTGTGTATTTACTTAAACATGCTCAATGAGAAATTAAACAAGTTTTATTTGAATCTGATTTACTGCAATCTTAGCATACCACAGTTGTACGACCTCTAAAAAAAGTGCACAGGACAAAAAAAAATAAAAAAATTCCTACCAACGGTCTAGAGGCCAAGAAGCGATCGACAATCAATGGTGATGGTTTGTAGGAAATTAGGTTTCAAGTTTTCGTGTATCTCTTATCTCGTGTTAGCAAGGATATACTTACAAAGTCCCATTGAACCATATAACCTAGAATACATGTATATACACTATTTCAGGTTGAGATATGTTGTTCAATTTTTGTTGTCCACCCAATTAATTATTGACATGTCATTTTAAAGTGAGCTAGTGGTGAAGTTAATGAGAGCAAATTTGAGATGGCATGTTAATTTAAAAATAATATGTCAATAATTAATTGGATGAATAACAAATTGAACAACAATAATTGGACAGCATATCTCAACTCATATTATTCCACTAATCCTAATGGCCCAACAGGCAATTAATCTCATTAATAACTTTGACCTATAACAATATGTAAGTCTTGGATTCCAAATTGTTTTACCGCATCAAGTATAAGAATGACGGATCGGTTTAAAGCTCATTCGGTCACAAAGGGCTTCAGCACTCAAGTATCCGGGATAGAATATGACGAAACATTTGGCTTGGAGGTTGAACCAACCACCATTCACCTTGTTATTGACCTTTCTCTCTCTAAAGTGGAGCATAAGCTAAGTAGATGTTAGAAAAGCATTCTTGCATGGGAATTTAAAAGAGAACGTTTACATAGAGAACCGTGAAGGATTTATTCTTATCCAGTGATTCTTGCTACTTGTACATAAAAAATTTACATAATGTGGTGTGGACGGAGATGATTGAATGAAAAGGTTGATCATGTTTTAAACTGGCAAATGATAGAGTGTCATATGATATTATGTAATTCATTATATAAATTTTGATGTACTTATCCAGTACAAGCTTCCATCAAATTATTAACAAGCTCTGGATGCAAAATATTTTTGCACTAGCTTGTACTGGAACATAAATATAGATTCCTAAATTAACATATTAAGAGCGTTGTAAACATTAAAAAAAAAAAAAGACGAGCCAAATTACTTGATCCTAAAAGCTGATTACAGTTGAAATTAGCAGCAGGAAAATCGAAGACACGAGAAGAGAAACCGCTGTGTTTTTGTTTTGAAAAATAAAAATCTCGCTTTCATGCAATTCAACACTGCAAGTGAATGTGGCAACATTAGAGCTGATATGCTAAACCCCAAAAATAAGGAAAATAGATTCAACTTTAGCTTTCATATTTCAGAATAACTAGCAATGGAACAAGGAAAAGCAGAATCACTTTACAAAATGTTTTCTTACCAAAAGAGCTAAAACTTAAAACCTAAGACTTGCCTATCCTATCATGCACTGAGGGTTACAACCTCACTCCAAATAAATCCCACGTTCTGTCGTCAATGAAAACCATCAAAGTCCATTCAAGGTCGGAATAATGTATACCTATTGATGCCACATGCAAGGTTTGGATACTCAGGCGACATGGTATAGGGATTACCATTGCTATCCATGTTTCCGATGCTAGGGACAGAAAGATCAGAACTGTCCATTTGCCACGGGGTAGGAATTAATCCATCAATCTGGCCACTTAAATAACGTTGTGGACTGACAGGAGAAATCATGTCCCTTGGCATATCAAAAGAACTTGGAGAAGCACCACCGTTACCATGTTGAAATACATCACTGTCATAACTTTGTGTTCGTTCAAACCTACACAAGTTCCTCCTTGAGGGGCCCAAACTACTTGGCATGCCAATCTCATCCGGGGAACTAAACTGCCGGTTCAGATAGTGAGGCCTGTTGCCCAAACCTTGGAATCCCAAAATCTCAAATCCATGCTCATCATCAAGCAATTCATTGATGATGCCCATGTGTGGGAATTCATCTGCCACTACACCAAGGCTTTGACGTCCAGATGGAAACTGATCTTGCGTTTTATTGCACTGTACAGGTCTGTATAAATGACAATTTTGCTTGTCATTATGCAGAGAAGAATGATCACCAACCATGTTCCTGCCAATATCCCTTTGGGGGATTCCATACATATAGGTCCTCCTTTCTGCAAAGCATTATGATTTGCCATTCCAGATGATATACTTGGTTTAATCGACTCTGGTTCTATCCTATCAGAGTTCTGTGGTGAAAAAAAGGGTCTGGATACAAGAGCAGGCGCCTGGGAGAATGAATATGCTGCTGCTTTTGGAGAGTGATGTAGAGTATAAGCAAGTGAACTTCCTGAGACAGAGCTACCCAACATTACATTTCGATAAGACTCTGGAACATATCTTTGTGTTGCGGATGTAGGTTCAGGGCCCAACCGACCAGTAGCACTAACTGAGCGTGCTAATAGAGGTGATGCTTGGACCATGGATACCATGGAAGCAGTAGGTCTAGGCCCCCGAATGAGAGGAGCGCTCAAGGGTCTGGACATAGCAGGAGGCATTTGCACCATTGAGGTATTTGAAGGCTTTTCGGTGGTGGAAGGTTGCTGCCAAGAGGGCTTTTCAACGGGTTTTGGAGTCGCAGCTTTCTGAGCATCGGGTTCCAAATTGCCAACATTTTCAGCTGAATTTATTAATTGCATGGATCTATCAGGATGTTTAGGGTTGTCCAGAAAAGGTTTCGCATTGGCCTTCGACTCTGAGTTTGGTGGAGCAGAAGGAATGCATTTGGAAGGGCTCCTGAGAGGGGAAGACATTAGGCCCACTGTTTTTTCCATGGAGGATACTACAACATTAGCCACATATTTGGCACTGAATTTTTTCTGCACAGAAATATTTTTTTCCTCCTGTGATAAATAAGGCAACAATTCATCAATATATGTGATCTAAAGAAAAAGTTGTTTCTCAGAGGGGAAAAAAGGAGTTGACTAAGTGTTCATAAGAATAAAAAGGTTCTCTGAAATATACTACGTTATAAAAGATTTTCGAATAATCAAATATCATAACTATATCATATATCCCTGTAGATTTACAGATTTTCCTAAATGAATTCTCAAATTGGATACCAAATACCTTCTTCCCCACATGCTGCTCGACCTGGCTTCTCCTATTCTGCAAGGATTGAGCAGCAGTCTGAGACGGGGATTCAGTCTTGAAACTTCCAAATGCATCATTTGATTGCCCCATGTCTGTCCCAGCTTCAGATGGTTGACAAAGTATTTTATTGACCCAATCTGCTCTGTCAGAAGTCACTTTGTCTCGAGATTTCCTCCCTCTATAGATATGAATAATTATTAACATTTACCATAATTTCATTACAGAAATACTCAAAACCAACTCGGGGTAAAATGTTTACCTGCTATATGATTTTTGGTTTTTACAGGTAGGAGAATTCCCTCTGTGAGGCACATTTTTCGACAAAGGTATCGAGTCACTGGAACACGTGGACGAACTATCATCCACTACACATGGACTTGTTCCTCGTCTTCCATTTTGAACACCAATAATTCCACTGTTATTGGCTTCTACGGGAGGAAGCACTTCAGAAGAATCAGTATCCGAGTTAAACGAACTTGGGTCCCTCACTTCTGAATCAGGAAGAAGTGTTTCTGGAACAAGAACCACTGAATCAGATACATCAGAAACACATTCTGGAAAATCAGGTATTTCGAGGGCCATTTCTAACTCTGTGGTCAAGCATTCTTCTTTTTTATCCATAAAACTCTCTTCCTCAGTTTTGTCTTGCAGAATAGTGCCAAGCTTATAATCCCTTTCCTTGTCTTTCATTTTGCGGTTATTCCGTTTTTGTTTGGCCTGAAAGTAAAAATATTTACACATGATAAAAATGTATAGAAACATTCCAACTTATGCAAACATCAGTGATATTTACAGTAAATCATGAAAAGTTCAAGGAAAAATTCAAGTCTCAATATCTTTGTTTCCCATCAACTGCAGCTTGCTAAAGATTTCTACGAAGGTTTTTCACAAACCTGTTTTTCCTTTGACTTCTTTTCCTTATCAGCTGCTCCACGTTTTACTTTCTGCTCACCCTCAGCAAGCCAAGCAGCCTCCTCACGAATGAGCTCTTCTTGCCTCTTTAAAGCAACAGCCTCCTGGTAGGCAACATCAATTTTACTGCAGAATCGCAAAGAACTTAAAAGCAGAATACAACCAACGTATCAAATATTCAAAATATATAGATTCTACCGCCGAATCGCCAAAATATTATAAAGCACCCAGGTACAATGCTTTGTAGAGCTGATATGGGGGAAAGGCCTACTGATAGCAAACTCCAGTCAAAATGCAAACTAATCCAAAAGAAACAGTGAGGAAAAGTACGAGTCCATTAAACCACTTTCTAATGGTACACTTTTATTTCAACACTTTAACAATCTCTGATTATACAATCCTACTATCTTAAATCTTAAATTAGAATTATGGTACCAAGAGCAAGGTATCAGTTATCCTCGGATGAAAGAACATTGCCCTTGACCGTGGGAAGAGGATCAATTATGCCCATCAGTAAATGAATTACCTGAAAATATGAGCCAAGACAAAGATCTCAATAGTCCGACGACCAAGTTCAGTCAGTCGCCCCTCGTCACAATAGAATCTTTGTTGAACTCCTCTCCAGCACTCCCATCCTAAAAATATTCAAGAAGCAGCATATGCTCATTTGACAAGAATCAATAGTCAATACTAAGTTCATACAATGTTACAAAGTAGAAAGAGGTCAATATATTTAAAACCAAGCCAAAAATTATTATAACCTGAAAAGAGAAAATATAGGAAAAAATTCCAAGATCATGCCTTGCACTTTCAAGACACGTGAGCAGGACTGGTGATTCGGTTTCCATAGGTGAAACTCAGCAACACTTCAGCTGATGGAAGCGGTAATCGAATTTTGGTTTTTCTTGACACCACAATAAACTAAAAACATTTAAAATATCCTTTCTTTACACTAGATGAAGCACCCCAGGTGAGTGGTTTTACTGAACATAAATTCCAGTGCCCACGCTGATACAGTCCAGACGGGTCTAAAGTTTCTTTCATTGATATTATCACCCAATTAACATCCACCTGTCAATTGTCGTTTCCTACAAGCCTGCTTCTTATAATATATTCTAATTTTTTGTAATATTCTTGAGTCTGTCCAGAAAACAACTTTCGCCAAGGCAACAATAAAAACTCGCATCAAATCTTTAACTGTTGTAATCCCCGATTAATTTTCAGCTTTGTTATTCTAAATAACTCAAAGTAGTTAGGACAAATTCCTCAACCTTCTGTCTTCAGACTGCCCAGCATGGATACTTATTACATCGCATATTACAAACATCAATGCAAAATAATATGAAAATTGAACATAACAATATTCCAGCTCTTACCACTAAATAAATTGACCTTAGGGACTTTAACATTCGTTTGAATACACTAACTAGAATTTATAGAAAATTATTGGTCATGTATACCTTCATGAACTGAGGTTAAAATAAATATGGTTGATAACTTTTCGAGAATTAGGAAAGCAGCCAGAGTTGCACAAGATCTTGCAACCATCTTACCTTCTTAGTGGACAGGGGGCACTATTTAAGAGATAAGCACTTCCAGGAACTATCTACACTATTTAAAAAGAACAAGCATGCACAGAAATTCTTTGCAGAATGCATATATAACTGACCAAAATGATTCTCACCTTTGTACGATTCTGAGGACCCTTCTCATCCTTTGGAGGCAAAGGTTCTATGGCAGCCCTCTCAAGAAGTCGTAACACATCATCCACCAAGACAAACATATCTTTATCAATGCCAACAATAGGAACTGGTAATTCATCAGCCTCTAAATATTTCAAGTTTCCTTGCTTCCCAATAGTCTGGCCTTCAAGAGCCTTCAGTCCACTGTACAACGAATCCATGACTAGAGTAGATGTGACTTCTTTCTCAATGAAGAAATTCTTCACGACTACTTTGAGTATTGAGTCCATTCTCTCTCGGCACATGTGGAGCCTGGAACCTTGGTCCATACTCAGCCAAAAGGCACAGAAGCTGAAAATTATCACAAGTTACCCGGAAGTGTTATTTAAAATTCATGCTAATCATGCGAAAATGTTGTATCATATGTCAGAAAAAGTATGTTCAAGTAATTCTACTTATCAAAAATACAACGTTTGAATAATGATTATACAAAATAATCAAGTAAATACAACATAAATTGCAAAACAAAATATGCAACGAGTAGAGATATTTATAACAATTCATGGGGAAAATATACGGGGAAGGAAAATAAGTTTCTTAAAAATCATGAATACTACCGTGATTAGCACAAAAAATGCAAATAAGATAAGAATTTATTGTTGTACAAGCTACAAAAGCAGCTGAATGTAAGTATCTAAAAGCTGTTTTTCACAATCTAAAATGAAAATTTNAAGTATCTAAAAGCTGTTTTTCACAATCTAAAATGAAAATTTAAAAAAAAAAAAATCAAGAAAATGAAAACAGGCATATCCATTACCTTGACCACCTAGCTTTGTCCTCTATCAACTTTCCCAGCTTGTCCCGCTGTTCTTCTACGAAATGATGGCAAATTTGTTCTGCATTTGTCAAATACACCCGAACAAGTTCCCTCCTATATCGACAGTCAAGACAACAGAAGGGACGGTCTGCTTTCTCCCTGAGAAAAGTAAAGATTCAGATTATAAGAATTATTGTACAAAAACAATTAGTACATTGATTACCACTCACAGATGCACTGAATCACAATAGTAGTAAATTTAAAAGAACCCCTTATAGAAAAAAGATTTTGAACTTGACTCCGATCATACGAAACGAATTCAATATTCTGTACATATTTCTTTCTCTCGCTATTCTAAAAAGATAAGAAGCCAAATTGTCCAAATCAACTCCATAACTCATATTGCAGGAAGAGATTAAGCATGTTTCGTGGATGAGTTCAATCGATTACTATAACATGAAAATGAGTACTATCATATTGATATAGACCTGTATCCGTAGTTACAGAACAAAAATATGATTCCAGCAATAAGAAACAGTTTCTTGTAAGGAGAGTCTGCTTCATCATTACTTCTTTCATATCATCCTTAATTTTTGCTTGTGTTTTCAGCTTTATTTTAGCTATTCACACGTTTGGTAAATAACTCGACTGAACTTGCATATGATTATATGAATATACTCATTGAAAAAGTTGACACTTGTATGCACCCCCACGCACATGGTGCATAATTCTTCACAAAGATGGATCTATCAGCTCTGAAACCATTCACAATCAACAAAATCTTAACCGTGCAAATTCACAAAAAAATAATTTGCACACCACCTGATGGCTTGAACTTGAGCTTTAATAATCAAAGTACCCGCATCTATAAACCCGTCTAACACTTTAGATAGCTCCATAAATTTTTTCCATCCCCCGTCGTGCTCCTTCTTCCAAAAACGATGTAAGGTGTCTGTAGGTTTTGCAATAAAATAACAAGACTGATCACAATTGCACATAGAACGCACAATTACAAAAAGAAATAGCAATAATTGAATAACTCACCAGAATACTTCGATTTTTTAGGATCTTTATTCACCACAGCAATAGTGAACTGAGCAAAATGGCTCCAACCTGTTTCCAAGACAAAAAATCACATAAGCTACAAACCAAAATTCTAATTTTCAAGTAATTCATCAGAGAACATTAAAAATTATCATACCTGGAAGAAGCTTGTCGTGATTTGCCACACAAAGAAACAAAGAGAGATGATTGCAGACATCGCAGCCTTGCGGGTAAATCAAAATATACCTACCATCCAAAGTTTGAATCGCAGTAAATATTTGCCACAGCATTAAATTGAATCATTATACTGTGTGCCTTATGTATACATACATACAAGAAATTAGCATTAGCAAACGAAACAGAGGAAAGAGAGAGAGAAATCACGCCAGAAGAAGTATTTTACTTTTATGCGTTAATTTGATTTGTGCAAACTACTTGAGAAAGATCTTGCCTCTCATATTGTTCGTTCGTGGTTAAAAAAAATTATTTAATATTCTTCAATATATCAAGGGGGCATTTCGTTCGTTATTGATATTAATCAATTTGAAAGTGCACAACGCCATTGAAGAGGGAGAAAAAGAAAACAAATAAAAACTTACATATAAACATCATACAGAAGCATTGTCTTACAGTCGTCATTTGAATGCAAAACAAGGAAGCAAAATCAAGCGTTTCTGGAAGGCCCTTTCCATATTTCTATGTAACCATGAAGCATGCAGCAGAGCTACCATCTTCAACCTTAAACCAACTAGAAAAATATTCTACTGTATAAAGTGACAAAAATTCAAAAGTAAACCAAAAGAGAGAATCACCACTCAGGGTTAAACAATATAAAGAAAAATCAGATTTAGAGAATAGTCAAGACAATGCACATACAGGAAGTATAATCAAATGCTAAAGAATAGGATTATAGGAATCCATGTTATTATCCAACTATATATGCACACCACAGAAGAAGCAAATACTTGTGAGTGTCGTACCATTTGTAGCCACCGACCTCAAATGCATCACTCCGAAGTTCTCTTTTGTTAATTTGTGAAAACTTATCAATTTTCCATGTATACATTCCATATAATTCAGAAGGTTTTGGTCCTGCAATGTAAGGAAGCCACAAATAATAAATGAAGATGGCAGAGAAAACACAGACTTGAATGAACTAATAAACATGCATATATACCTCAACAGAAAATGTTAGAAACTACAGTATTTGCAAAAAAAAAATCACCTAGAAGAATCTAAATCATCTACCACTTCAAAAATTCAAATAGGATGTTGGGTAGTTGTATAGCATGCAATTTCCTTAAAACCTCATGCTTCAATTGAAGCTTGAGAACGCATAATAATCTCGGAAACGTAAAAGTGCAGCTATTAACACATTGATAAATTATCGACACATACAGAAAGAATATCAAAATCATCCTGATTTCTTCAAAATCTAATGTAAAAATCTATTCTGAACCCAGTTTCTCCATGTTTCCACAAAGAAAAAGATGATATTCTGAACTTTGTGAAGTTCAGTTACGATTGAAGTTCTCCCAGCCCCCTTCCTTCCGAAAGAAAAGGATGAACTATCTTGAAGATCCTATACAGACATGCAGTGGTACAGCAGAGCAAACTGACAAACTGGAAGGAGTTCTATAAGGCAATGTTTAAAAAGGCATAATTGGATGCTGAGGCACTTTTCCCTCATGAGACGCGTAAGCCTCAAGACTTTTTGAGGCTTAAGCCTCACTGCAAACCAAAAAATTATAATTTGCAAGATACAGGAGTAATAAATCATAAACAATCTTCATAATTCATAATGGAACAATTTAAAGTGAACGAACAAACAAACAAATACAATTTTTTAATGTTTTAGTAATCACTGATCCCTAAGGTGGGTCAATCAAAATACACAAATTTTTAAATATTTTTATAATAGTTAGTAGAACAGTTGGCACAGAGTGGAGAGATTAAAATTTTTAATATTTTGTGGGCTCATACTCAAAACAAAGTAATTCAGGCTGGAAAATTAAGGAGCGATCGTCTAACAAGCATTGAGGTGTGAGCCTGCAAAAATTGCTTCACAATGAGAGCCTTCAGGTTTTTTCTGTTTGCCTCGCTCTTAAGGCCTTAAGGAAGGCCTCAACCACAACTGTTTAAACAATGCTGGAAGGCAACTTTGGCGCATGTTCATGACCATGCAGACAAAAAAAGAGAAAATTTAGTAACAATTTAAATTTTCTAATGGTGTTCTGGTTTCCTTCTCTGAGCTTATAACTAACGCACAATGATAACCATGATCAGAGGCCAACCAACTACCATCAAGACATTAAATATGGACCACATATCTTCTGAAGAATTTTATATGATAAATTTTGGTCAAATGATGCTGCAAAATTAAAGCTTCACAATTTTCAAAAGAATTCAAACATATCCTTGACTGCACAAAATCAACATCCACATTAGTTCGTTATTTGTGTTTAATAACTTAATATACAAAAAGAAAAAACGGAGCCATCGCAAAGCAATAGCTTTACAGAATAAGTCCCTCTAGTGTTCGCACAAAGTACCAAATTAAACGAACAAGACCTTACAGAATAAACGCTGTAGCATTTTGAGGAAAAAGACAATAGCGAACAATATGAGCATGAGCCCTTAAAGCATACAATTCTACCAAACCTGATGAATTCTTCTTCGCT
The DNA here is from genome assembly GCA_903798405.1 of Fraxinus platypoda. Classification (NCBI taxonomy): domain Eukaryota; kingdom Viridiplantae; phylum Streptophyta; class Magnoliopsida; order Lamiales; family Oleaceae; genus Fraxinus; species Fraxinus platypoda. The sequence goes on along the minus strand of CAIGRT010190103.1, from coordinate 229 downwards.
TTTCAATTTCAGTTTTTACCTTTTCGTCTTTATTTTCTTTTCCCTCTTCGGAGTGACGGTATGGAGGATCTTGACTTTGTCCTTTAATGCCAGATTTTCTTTATATAGATTTAGCATTTTGAGGAAAAAGACTCTCACGAAAAATATGAGCATCAGCCCTTAATTAGATGCATACAATTCAACCAAAATGGATTCTTTTTCGCTTTTCAATTTCAGTTTTACCTTTCCC
>CAIGRT010190101.1:0-17840 GCA_903798405.1 Fraxinus platypoda | reverse complement strand
AATTTATAATATTCTTCACAAATTTCAATAGTCAAATCATCTCTATCATATTCTAGAGCATTCCTTATGTTCTTATATTTCTCTCCAAGTGCATTAAGTAGACCCACGACTTTTTGATCTGCAGAGATATTTTCTCCACAGTTTATAAGATCTTGAGTGATCCTATTAAATCTATCCATATTTTCTTCTAAGTCAGCACTAGGATCAAGCTTAACGCAAAAAAAAAAAAAAAAAAATGTCTCCAAAGGACACACTTATTTGGAAGAGACTTGGTGAGATACAATTTCTCTAAGGCAGTCCACAAGTTAACACAAGTTAACAGCAGTCTTAGTTTCACCTGCCTTTTTTATTACAAAATCAGATATATGGAGAAACATAATATTCTAAGCCAATTCATCTTGTTCAGTTTTCCTATCAGTAGCTAGGTTTCTGGCCAAGGCTTATCAATACCTTAGCACATTTCAATTGCAACATAAGGGCTCTAATTTTCTGACGTTGGAGAGTGAAGTCTTCTTTGCCATCCCACAACTGAACACCTATCTTAGTCTTAGTGGTCATGTTGTGCAATAGTGGAGTGATAATGTCCAAAACAATTATAGACCAGAAACAAGAATATGTCACACAGATTAATATTGGTGAACAAATCACAGAATCAATAATTTGTATCAAGGGATTACAGTAAATGTAGACAAAGATTATAAAACCGAATCCCTAATTCCCTCATATTCTAGGGTTCTCTCGGTGACCCCTAGACAAAGGTAAATTTATGGGAGGTTTTAGGAATACCTTTTAAAAGAAAAAGTGACTAAAGTTTGTAACAAAAAAAATTCATGAACAAGGGTTAAAGTCCGTTACCAAAAACTGTAGATACATATAGATACTCAAGAATGCCAGAAATTTCCTGATTAAAAGATTTTCTTGCAAAAATATGAACAGATCATTACAAATTTGAACCTTAGAAACTAGTAGAGTCACAAGAATGATAGATCGCATTTCAAAGCAGTTTTTGAGAAAAACCAAACAAATCTTTTTTTTTTTTTTAGCTCTGATACCACTGTTGGTCCCAGATTTGTAACCCAACCATTTCAGATCAAGAATATTTGACCAAGAAAATAAAATAATCGACGAATAGCAAAAGAACAACGCAATTTTTCGACCTTGGTCCCAGAGGTTCGATGACCACTTCTAACGCTTAATACCTCGTTGACCATGCATTATGATTAAGCTCAAATCCACTAGCACAGCCCCAAGAATAAGCAAAGTTTCGATTACAAGAAGAATACCAAAGTTTTCAACTCTCGCACACACAGATCTCTCAACAGTAACAATTCACACGAGATATACTACTTTAACTCCCTCACGGAACTCACGATTTCACTAAGAATTTACAGGGAAATTGATGCAGAACAAAAGAGAAGGCACGAAGAATGTGGAAAGAAATTGGAGAGAAATGGGGAAAGAGTCGGAGAAGAAATCAGGGGACAAGAGAGGAAACATGGCTACAAGCCAAAAACTTAATTCATTTTTATTCATTCATCGTCTAATTCAATCAACAATGAAAAATCCAATAAATAGCAAAAACCTAGCCAAGAGACGGGTTTGGGCCAACCCACTACTACAAGCCCAATAATAGACAACATAACTAATAAGGTCCAATAACAATAAAAAATTAAATTTCGATGATTGATGTCCGCATCAAAAATCATCTAAAAGATGAACTATATAGAGAGACAAAAAACACACACTCAAACGCGAGAAAGCTGCTAGGGTTCATATGAAACCCTAAAAAATCACAATGCCCATATTTATAAGAGATAAGGCCTAACCACCATCTAATGGTGCAGAATATACCTCGTGCCAGCAATCTATGAAAGATGACTTTTGGAATAAGAAGCGTGTTTACCAAAATACGATTAAATGAGTTCTGGATTCTTCAACTTAATGGATCATCAATTTGGGCCGCTTCGTCAACCCGGCAGACATTGGACCAAATTCCAGCAACTCAGTCTCTACATATTTTTGTCATTTGAACTCTATTCCTCTTTTCTCCTGGTAGTGGCTGAAGAATATACTGTAATTGCATTCCATTCCATTTGATATAGTTCTTAGACATACATATAGATGCATATGCATTTTAGTTTTGTTAAGTCCATCTTTAGGAGCAATTTAGGTTAAAAGATGTCAATCTCCTGGAGAAAACAGGACAAATCCACGTACACATAAGACTTGAAAATTAAATTTAGTTAAATAAGTAAATGTAGTCTTTATTTAATCTCTTAAGTTTTTAGTTGAGTTGATTCAAGGTACATTCAATGAAAATCTCTAAGTCCAACTATCGATGCTACCAATTTACGAAAATTCTGCAGGTATCATACTTTCGAGGCAAAAGAAATTCGATTTTGCCTTCATCCGTGGGATATGTAGGGGACTAAATTTGTCCGATCTTTGAAAGTTTAAAATAATACCGTTATAGTTTAACTATACGTAGGTACATGAACGTGTGTATATTACGTTTTGGTCGATGGTGCTGCTATATCCTTTTCATCAGAAGAAATTTGGAATTAAATATTGTATTTATCCTACTATAAGTTTGATGCTTTACCGTAATATTTTGTTGTTATTGTTATTATTATTATTATTATTTTCGTGGCATATTAAAATTTCTGGAGGTTCACCTTCTAAATTGCTCTTTATCTTGTAGTATGGAAAGAATTATTGAAAGGTACGAAAGGTATTCCTTTGCTGAGAAAAGATTAAATATGACAGATGATGAAACACAGGTACTTAATTTATCAAATATTTTTCATTTTTACGTTTAATATTTCTTTATTTGCCAATGTTTTATCTTCATAACAACTGTGTACTGTCTTTCTCTTATTTTTTTTTTGAATCTGTTATCATGATAGTTAATTAAGAAATATAGATTACAGATTTGAAGAACCTCAGAGTTCATGACCTGAAAATTCTTCTTCTTAAATTCCAATTAATTATTTTGCGAAATTGCTTTTCAAAATACCATTAAACTTAAATAATGTGTACATATAATAATACTTGTCGTAATATCATAAGCTACTATTACGCTATGATTTTTGCAATCGAAGATTCTCTCAAGTCTAGATCAAATATAAAACACAAAACTTCTAAGCATATGTAAAGCGTAATAAAAATGATGCCTTAACATATAACATCTTGTAACCTTTTACGTACCATAATTTAGAAAATTAAAATCTTGAACAGAAAAACGTCCCAAGTTAATTTTCTCCAATTTAAAAATATGATGGCTACTCACAAATAAGATGTCTAATCTTGAGATTTGATGAAAAGATGTAACTACGTTGTTAGCTCACCTTCACTTCCAACATAATGGAATCAATGGAAAGAATTACAGTTATTAAAGTAATGTAGCGAAAGCTTGAAATAAGAAGAAAAACATGATCTCTATTCCCTCACGAGTATTGCTTTATAAATTTTAATCAACTTCAACCAACCCAAAAGGGGCTACTAAAGAGTTTAATATACGAAACAAAATAATAGAACCCTATGACAATGTAATTTACCAAAATGACCCTAAACTAATAAAATAAAATAAGTTTATTACTGCTTGAGAAAATAACTAAAGAATAAATGATCAACTCAGCTTCTATTGGCAAGAGAAACATAAAAACTGTTAGTATGTGTTTAATTGCATTTATTTTCCATGAAAAATGTCAGTTTTCCACCCAAATTCCTACTTTGAAGTGCTTGATTGCTATTTTTTTCCATGAAAAATATTTTCCAACTTTTAAAAATATGCATAATTTTCCTTATTTTTAAGGAAAACATTTTCTTTGAGGGAGTAAGTTTTTATTTTCCTCAAAACAAGAAAAATATTTTCTTTTCTAAGATATATTTTTCATATCAATCAAACACTCTTAAAATATTATAAATTGCATATAATAAATTTGTGTTTCTATTACAAAGTAGAAGACTCTATTTATAGGGATATAAATAACTCTAAAAGGAAAGATCGTGTGATAATCAAATAATTAACTATTAAGAAAAATAATCTCACACAATTGGAAAAATATCGTAGAGATTATTCTTTCTATCTTTTCATATCTTCAGCACCCACCCTCAAACTCAATATGATGTAGTGACAATCAAATTTAATTTAAAATTAAATTGATCCAATCAAATCTTCCTTTGCCAAGGATTGAATGATACTTCAAAATTGCTTGTATTTCAACCAAGATAAACAAAGAACTCAAAGTTGGTAAGAATGAAAAATCATCATCCACCAATCTAACCAAACCATCACTAAAACTTGAAGGAGAAACGCACAAGTATAATGAACAAGGTCAAAACAAGAATCTCAAATGGTTTTAATAACTAGATAGGCAAAGATAGACCATGTTTAATAGTAGCACTCCGAAAATTCATACGTAGTATTAGTGTTACACTTATAGATGAAGGAAATACTGATGAAATAGGAACCTTGCACATGAGGAGGCTAAAACAACAGATGTGATGGAAATAAATTCGATGAAAAATAACATGATAATTCTTGATTTTCTCGAAAACCAACTCTCCAAGAAGGGAGCAACAAGAATAGCCAACATCTAACACGATTTGAATTAATATGAAGCCCAAATTCAGATTAAATCAAGAAAAAAAAAGATTTGGTTGGACAGAATAAAGAAAAAGAATTTGCCTCACGTGGACGAGTGGCACGAGGCCGCTCGCAGAAAAACAAAATTTTACAAGTTTAACCTAAAATGAAGTTACACTCACTCTGATACCATGTTAAAATATTATAAATTGTATATAATGAACTTGTGTTTCTATTACAAAGTAGAAGACCCTATTTATAAGGATATAAATAACTCTAAAGGGAAACATTGTGTGATAATCACACGATCAACTATTAAGAAAATAATATCACACAATTGAAAAAAAATCATAAAGATTATTCTATACAATCTTTTCATATCTTCAACAAAAATTAAAATGGTAAGATTACAAACTCTTAAAGTTGAGTTTGTTAACACCCAAATTATTGTTCTAAAATTTGTGGAAGAGTATTATAATCTTGTTCTTTCAGTTATCGAAGAATTGAAAATTAGTGGGAAACAAATTAATGATTGGAGAGTTGAGATAATTCTTCTTAGCATGATGTTAAAGTTTGAACATATTGAACGATTGAAACAATAAAGAATTCAATTGTATTGCTTTAGAGAGAAAAATTACACCATGCATTACAAGAATTGTGTATAAATAGAGAAAATTGAAATCAACTAACTCTTAACTAATTCAATTGTACAAACCAATACAAGGTGAACACGTGTAATGAATTAGCTAATCCAACTGTCTAACTAATAGCTGGCTCCAGTGACATTGTTTGCATACTTTCAATGGTGAGCTGCCTTTCTTGATGAGCTGTAATGAGCTACCACCTATCTTGAATTGCTCTGTTAGAACATACTGTAGTAGCAATTAAAGAGTTGAAAAAAATTGTCTATCCTTTGGATCAATAACTAATGAGATCATATCAAATCCATGAACCGAATAAATAATTTTGACTCCACTCGTCAGCCAGAACTTTGAGTTCTAGCTTTATTAAAGAAATGGAGGTGGTCGAAGAGCCAAAGGACAATGAAGAAATCTTTTTGTCTTGGAAATCTCTCGACAAACCTTTTTCAATGAAATCAATGCAAAGGTCAAGACCAAAGAAGAAGATGTGGAAATTTCTATTAAAAAAATCAATGCTATAATTGTAGAAATTACGTGTATTTGCAAGCAAAATGGTGTTTTAAGAAGGCACAAGGAATTAATGAATAAAGAAGATTTGATTTTTGTTGCAGTACAACATATTAATTTATCTATAGAATGCCAAAAATGCTTCCAATCATGTTCCATAGCATTATCTTGAATGCTATTGTAGCTGGTATTATTAAGGAGTTGTTTGAGCTCCATTTCTCACAAAAAATGTATTTTGTAATAGCCATTTTTTATTTTTTTTAGAATGTGTGGTTGAAAGATAAGGAAAAAATTTGGGTTTACGTGAAAAATATTTTATAAGAAAAATATATAGTTGAAAATGAGTTTGAAAAAAAAAAAAACAAGTTTTTAGATAATGGAGATCAAACATCGGCTAAAAGTCATACCTCTATTATATCATTTTTTTTTGAATGTTACTATCAAGCTCTAATTTTATTTTATTTTTATAGCATTCATTTACCGGCATAATCTTTGAATTTCTAGCATTCTCTTGATTGTAATGTTTAATAACATTTTCTTTTCTTTTTGTTAAGATTTTGGTTTTAATAATATCATTTAATTGTCACGTTTACATCTACACTAACATTCTTTTTCCATCATAATTTTAATATTTATAGCATGCTTTGAATGTAATATATAACATTTTATATAGCATACTTCATTGCAATAATTAAATAGCATTATCTTCATGTTATGATTTTAGTATTTACAATAGCATTCATTTTTGTCATGATTTCTATGTTTATAACATTCTTTTATACTTTCATAATTAGTAATTTCATTTAACAAAATTATAGATCACATTTATAAATATGTGACCTTTCAGAGTTAAAACAAGTAATATATTTGAAATTTGTGAATATAATCTCTATTACATGTATGAACGACCATGAACGACCATGAGCCTGTTTGGTAACAATTAAAATTCAATTAAAATTGAAAATATAGCCGTTATTGGGGCCCACTCATCTAATAAAAGTCAACAATAAAGGCTAGTTTTTCAATTTTAATCCGATTTTAATCTCTACCAAACGTGGTCATGTAACAAAATAACAAATTATATAATATGTATTAATATGCTCTTATGGAAATGGGGGAATTTTGTTGTTCAAATAGATAAGTGTAGTTGTTTAAATAAAGAAGTTTAGTTATATTCTATCTTCGCAACAAATTATAAGCATGTTTTGAAAGTGATAGAAATGAGTGGCGAATAAGTGGGTAATATTTATGAATCTCTCTCAAATATATGAATAAAAGCGATTTGAATATTTCTAAATAATTTATGAACATGAGCCAAACATAGATACTCAAATCAATTTAGCATTATCTGATTGTAATACTCCAAATAAAAATAAAAATTCTTCAACTATTGCAACTTGTTTAGGGAAGACATCCAACCAATGATGCATTAAAACTTGAAAATTACCATATAGAAATATATTAGAAAATTGCAAAAATAGTATAAAATAATAAAGTCAAACTCTAACTAATTAGCATAAGATATTAGGGTAATGTAAGTATCTACCATCCAAATTGTGTCCTACTTTTGTTTTATAAATTATGATACCCTTCTAATAGTAAGTTCTCACGAATCATTCAAGTATCAAATCAATATAAGTTTAGTTAAATCGTGTTAAAGGGATATCAATGTTGGTTATTGGATTTAATCAACATAAGAAGATTATTTTTCCCTTTGAAGATTAAACCCAAATGAATGATGGATCTTAAATCACCTTGAGATAATTGGATTTGTTATTAAAATCATCACACACAAGGATAAGATTGTAACCTTGAAGGGGGTTTAATGTCCTTCCAACTTTCTAGCCAAACCTTCCTCTTTAAATCTCCACTCTTGTTCTCCAACTTTTTTTGGAAAATAAGAGAATGTGGCTAACCTTAATCTTGAGAAAATATGCCCACACATGGTATATTAATAATACTCAATTAGGGTTTCATAATTGCACTATTTCTGTTGGACTTTATTGTAGCAAGTCAGTTAAGTCTCATACATATATTAGAGCTAAGAGAGGGACCTAGTCGAACTCACAAAACTCAAGCTCAATAGTTATTTCTAATTGGATCAACTTTTGACCAATTAAGATACATTTATTAATCCCGACTTATTATACTAAAAAATTAAAATTGCACTCCTCAATGGAGTGATAATTATGATCTGATAACAATATTCTTCGATCATTATTCCATAAGTCAACCCCCGTTTGATGGTCAATATTTTGAAATCAACAAAATGACTGTTTTGCCCTTTCAACATGTATTACCCTCCAAATCCCATTTTTACAAAGCAAATTCGTTGTAAACTAATTACAACATAGAGTCCAACTATCACATTGTCGGACTACTTAACTCAGGTTTAAATGCCTATAGAAAATGCCTCGGAATGACGATCGTTTCATCATGATGATTAACGGATTCCATTATTGCAAGTAAATGATCTCTAATTGTTTTGTTTCGATTCTCAAAGCACTGAGATCAATCTTCTAATTAAGACTTCACTCATTAGTACCTCGAAGAATTTGAACTAGCAATAAAAGGTGCATTACTTGTTCAATGATCAAGTAGAATATCATTCCTAGCGGTAAAAAACGAGTCATCTACGCGGTTTCGTTAAATATGCACCAAACACATCATTGTTCTTATTCTCAAGATCTAAACATATCTCAATAAGAACAATTTAATCTTGTCAACATAAATTGTCCACTTTATGTATCGATTGAGAACGATATATTTTGATCACATCACAAAATGTGTCTCACTATACTCGAACCATCAAATATGTAATTTGTGACATCCTCTATGATTACGGAACTTTATATTATTATTACAAATTAGAAGACGTAAATAATTGAATATTAATTCATAATGTCGTTCACACAATATTGTTCTAAGGGCATCAAACTAACAATCAAAGCTCACAGTGGTTCCAGTTTCCCGAATTTAACGTCTTTAATAGAAGAAAGGAAATGGTTATATAATGTTCTTGTAGTGTTCCAAATTAAGCCATCAAAATCCAATATATGAAAACATTTACTACTGATATTTTCAATTTTTTTATCCATGTTCAACCACAATTTGTGCTTACATCCAGTTTTGGGAGCTTTCATTTAGATCAAACACAGACTACACACATACAAGAACACAATTTTCTTGAAAACAGTACAGTGACCATGTCTACAGACTTCATCATTGCGGTACAGTGACTAATAAATTTTTAGATTTGTATATAACCTGCAAATTCATGTATCCTATATAGGTTCACCAATGTACTAGTTATGCTGTCAATGCAATTGGGGTTCATATTGGTAGTGTTTTCTTTGACAATTCAAAGAAGTATAAACTATGTTAAATAAAGGAAAAAACGCAAGGCTCCAAAGAGAAAGGGAAGGCTAAGATTGTCTATGTTTGTTTCTTGGTATTTCTATCAATATCATTCCCAATTTCTGAAAACATAGAACAAATTTCAAATTCTATTTACTACCACACTATGCGAGACATTTTTTGTGGGATTTGAGGAATTTATAATTTGAAGCCAAAATTGATAATAAGAAATAGTATTATGTTAACAGAATATGAGATATATAAAGTCTATGAAAATAGTTGGAAATGTATTTTGAATATAATCCAAGCTTCAAACATAATATTCCAAGTGTTGGGCAGATCTGGAAAGAGGTAAATTTGTTTGCTTCAGTAATGGAGTCTGCATGATAAAAACTCAGAACGACGAGCATCCTGGTGACATGAATAGTGACCTAAGAGGACTCTTTTCGATGAAATTTTGCACAATAAGATAATTAGTTTTGGAGTGGACCAACATACTCGAAATTAAAGTTCGGCGTTTCACTAGTCTTGCTTAAAAGGGACCATCAGAAATTAATGTTTACTTATGAACACGTGCTTTGAAGAAAGATGCATTGAACATCAGTTTTCCAATAATTACCTACCCTTGATCTTGAATAATCATCAATCTAGTTTATGAGTAGAGTAGTTGATCTAGAGTTCATACACAATGTCTGATCCCTGGCCTGAACAAGATTTTTCAATGAGCCAGTTTTTTGGGTATATGAGAAAAGATCATTAACCAAAAGAAAACCATAAGTAGAACACAACTTAACTCATAAACACCAGGAAACAAATCCAATAGGCTGATGTAAGGCAAAATTAATTAAGAAAAACGAGATGGTACATGTTACTACTATATCTTTCATATTTTTAATATCAGTATCCCATTACATGCATTTATGCAGGAAAACTGGAATCTCGAGTTCCCCAAGCTTGTGGCTCGGATTGAACTTTTACAAAGAAACATAAGGTAATTTATACCCATTAGAAGATAAATAATCATAAATAGTTATCCTAATGCTGTATTAGCTACTAGAGTTTGAATGAGCAAAATGAAACTTTGGCTCCAATGCGCCTTCTACTTCTAATGGCCATGAACTAGATCAGAATCATTTGATCAGAATCATTCTCAACGAGTCTCTTACATCTATTCCAATTAAAATGGGGAAAATGTATATCATTTTGTAGGAACTATGTGGGAGAAGATTTGGATCCGCTCAGTTTGAGAGAGCTTCAGAGTTTGGAGCAACAACTTGACACTGCTCTGAAACGTATTAGAACAAGGAAGGTAACTTAGTTAACATCTTTTCTTCTATATTTTCAAGTATCTCAGTTTACTTACGATTCATGGCAATATTAGTTATGTTTTCTCGAACATATATACTGCAGAACCAACTTATGCACGAGTCCATTTCTGAACTTCAAAAAAAGGTGACAACTACAGTTCTTGTTTAATAGCTTTGCATCCATAGCTGCACAAGCATCTATATAACTGAAAACCCTGCAATGCTAATTGACTCAATCCTAGTACCATCTTTAAAACGTTAGTAACTTGTTTGTTTATATCACATTAAACAGTGTTTGACAGAATTAAAGAAGCAAAAAGTTAAAATTCCATCCGCCGTCTAAATGTGTAAATTAAGTAGAGAGTTGTATGTGTTGATAGTTGTGTGACACTTTTGTTGTCATCAAACCAATGTTTTTGTTATCATTTGACCTATGATTTGTGTACTTATTTCTAGCCTAAGTTATATATTATAACTTAAGAAAAGTATGGTCCTGCAACAAGTTAAGTTGCTATCATGTAAGGCTAAGTGGTAGTAGGTGGAGATAGTTGTTGAAAAATACTTTTGTGATGTATGATTGATTGTATAAAATCTCCAGCCGTGTAANAAAGTATGGTCCTGCAACAAGTTAAGTTGCTGTCATGTAAGGCTAAGTGGTAGTAGGTGGAGATAGTTGTTGAAAAATACTTTTGTGATGTATGATTGATTGTATAAAATCTCCAGCCGTGTAACACTTCATGTGTGATTAAAAAACTTATCTTTCTCTCCTCTTTGTTCTTCATATACCTTCAGTATGCTTATTAAATTTGCTTCTTCCCAACATGGGAATATGATAAAAGATTGTGCTAAAAAAAACTTAATACTTCTCTAAGAACAGAAAAACCTTTTTCCCTCCTTGAAACATACCTAGGGTTTCTTCTCCTGTTGTCAGTTGCTATACCCTTCAGGCTAAAGGATGTTACCCTTTATGATTCTGAGCCATCTTAAAAATTGTTTGCATCTATTCTTTGATTATATACTGCAACCATTTTCTGATGTCAAAACCAAAGAACATTGAAGCAATGCTTCTGTTGTTATATCTAATGATAATGAGTCGTAGCAATTGTTATTTTATTAATCAGGGGACTAAAACAAGAATAAACAGATAAACGAGAAAGATATCAAACAACAACCTACACACTGTTTCTCATGTATTAAGATTCATGTCATGAGATTTGGCATAGTTTATGCTCATTGTCAAATTACCCCAACCTTCCTCCTTGACACGGGTTTGGGTCCGGCTATGAAAATTGTTATTAGGATTCATGTTACCCACAAAGTTCTACTAGGGTTTTCTTTCTTTCTTTTTTTTTTTCCCTCCTTTTTCTGATTCTCAGCCATCTTCTTCAAACTTCTTACATTTTCAGCATCTATTCTTGATTATACTGCAACCATTTTCTGATTTGTGGAAAAGAACCTTCTCGTATTCTTTCTAAAGCTAACTGAGTCATCTACTAATTCTTTTTCTCTTTTTCCCTCTTTGGAGAATAGCTGTTATGTTGAAGTGGATTAAATAGGTATTTTACCAATGGGAATGGCATCAGGGAACTTTTGTCTCCTTGTATATCTGTTTCTGATTGCTATAGCCCGTAGAACCTCAAAATCGTGGAAAAGTTTATCAATGAAAGCAAACTTGTGTTGTAGAAGAAGGGTCCAATGATATGATTTATAAAAGAAGGATTGCAGTAAAGAAAGCTGTCTTTTGTAATTTTTCTTTTTATCAACTTTAATTTGGGAAATAACAAAGAAGACTCCTATATTGCTGGCAGGAGAGATCATTACAGGGGCAGAACAACTTACTGGTAAAGAAGGTATATTTGAAATTATTTCCTTTCTTGTATGAGAAACTGAAATTACTGCAATGCACTGATTTGTTGCTTTTAACTAGCAGGTGAAGGAAAAAGAGAAGCAAAATGGAGTGGAACACACGCAGCAGCAGGAGCAACACAAGTCTGCTCAAAATTCGTCCAATTTCGTATTTCCTCACCCTCCCCCACAATCACTAGGGCCTCCACCCCTCACTATTGGGTATCATCTCTCTCTCTCTCTCTCTCTCCTCCTTTCGTATATGCTGCTGGACGAGGAGGGATTTGAAACCCTGGCACTTCGGTTCATGGCAACGGCTCTAGCTAATTCTCTAAGCTACAAGCCTCACACCATCTCTATTAAATATGTTCTCAGGAGTATCTTTAAAAAGAACTCCGTCAACCCTTTCATTTCAAGTTGCTGAATTAAGAAGACGTGAAAATGTGTCTCTCTGTATAAGAATACTGAGTTCCTGTTAGGAAGATAACAATTTGATAGTAACTTCGGTGAAAGTGCGTTTAGCTCTACAAGAAGACTTAGTTGAGTTCATGTTAGGAAGACGGCAATTTGAATAGTAACTTAAGATAATCTTTGAGAAGTGGAAGAGACTAAAGAATTAACTTAACTCATCTAATCTATCTGTAAGTTCGTTACAAAAAACAAAGGAGATCTATATTAATTTTCAACGACGACGTAAATATTCCAATTTGGATTTTGCAGGGCCGTTTTTGAGCAAGCAGGAGCCCGAAATGAACAAGTCGGCGGATATCAAACTATCCCTCATTCTACTTCCCTGATGCTGCCTTGGCTCCTCCGCCACGCCAACCAATAACTATTTTTCCGGCCACCGGAGATTGGAAATTTTAGATGATAACCATGAATGACTAGCATGCCAAATATCAAATCTGCATAAAAGAGAGAATTGCAATGTTGAACAGTTTCCATATGCTCAACTTACAGAAGCATCTATATAGTGTGTTTTATTACTTCAGTAATCTTTTAATGTTGTATCGTGCAACACTATGTAATAATTTTTCTCTGTCTCGAGACTGGATAATTTAAGTTGCCCCTCTCCAAATGAGATAGGAATAAATAAACGAGGCAGGGACGAAGAACTGATTCCATGCTGAATCTATTTATTTTTTATTACATTTTAGATTTTTCAATTTAAATCATATTTTTAAAAAATTAAATAAATAAATAAATAATAAATGGGAAGGGAAATGAAATTTTTTTAGCCCCGCCTCACCCTCCCGTTGCCATCCCTACAATTTTTTAAACCTTTCAGCAAAATTTCACCAAGCCAATAAAGTCCACCCAAGTTCCTTTGTTATTTTCTAAAATTTATTTTTCTCTTGAAACTCATTTTCTATCACATATTTCATGGAACTCACAACTTTTATAACTTTTTCAACTGTACATTTCATCCGTTTTTATTAAAATCTACTTTTATCTAAACCAAACAGAGGCTTAATGTCAAAATGGTAGCCTAGCCCGGACAGGAAGAAAATGACAAGATTCAATAAAGTTGATTGCTACAGGTTCTATTTATTTATAAGAATGTCAACTTTCCATGAGATGTACAGAAAATGTCGACAGTACAAGACATTTTTTAATGCACAAGAACCCTCAATTACAGTTTTCTCGTGCTGAATAATTGCAATATAGAAATACAACAATGAAACAATGGTGACTCTTATCAGCCAATGCCTTCAGACACCAAATTCATCATCACAGTTGCAATCTCCACCATCAAGCAAATGCTTCCTGCAAAAGCAAAAAAAGTTTCACGTGGATTTCTTACTATAGATGATGCAAGTACTTCAATTAACACGTCACCATTGGTGCTATTATGTTTAGCCGTTTCATTATACCATCATTGTATTCTTAGGCACATAAGCCCATTTTCTCGATGTTTCTGTATCCCCTAGTTCCTTGGATAAGGTAACTCATTGCTTTATAGTCAAAACTTTTGAGTCTCTAATGAATAATGCTATTTATCATTATGATGATAGAACATCGGTAATGTGGCCGTCTATGTAGAATAATGAGATTGGATAGTTCAATTTTTATGAGAGAAAGGGAGAAGAGGAAGAGAGAAATGTAAAGAATAATGGATTGCTACATCACCGATGTCCATCATTATGATGATAAATAGCATTATTCGTCTGTAAGAGTGGTTTGCGGGTCAAGTCTTGCCCCCCTCCTCAAGTTGTAAACTTCCAATCCTCGTGATGTTTTGACCAAATAAGGGGTACCTTGATAGCACTCTAGAATGTGTTAATGAATTTGAAATTAAGAGATTTCTAACGAGAATAAAATTTATAAAAGAATAGAAATAATTTCCAAATGACTAATTACCTTGTGCAATAACCAAGGCCAGTAACAATTTTGTAGATGATAACATTGTTCACCACAAGCAAAATGCAAATTCATTGTAATTTCATGGGTATTGTGGCCATTTTTAAAACCATATAATAAATCACACACACACACACATATATGAAAATAAGCATGCTCCAAATAAACATGATATTACCTTAATCTTCCACAAAGGCGTGCTAAAGCATCTGAACCAGTTCTCGATGCAACATCCTCAATCACTGAAGCATTTGACAGAGTCACAGTGTCTGCTAGCCTAAACTCGCACAATTCTTTTAAGGAACATGCATCCGTTAATACTGCAGAGTGGCCACCTCCAGCAGCCAATTTCCGAACTTCTCCTACACACCTACAAGAGAAAAGGCTTTCATTAGCATACTTCCTCATTCATAAGAGCATGTTCGGCTAAGACTCAAAAAAGCACTTTGATGTAACTTTTAAGCTTAGGCAAACATATGCACAAGATTAAAAGTTACCTTTAAGTAACTTTTTTACAAACCTTAATAAAATTCTTTACTTACTTTTCTTTACATATTTACTTTTTCTGGCTTTAGCCAAACATGCTCTTGGAAAATAATTGAAGTAATGATTTTCCATATCATACCAATCAACTGGGGAAGGATACCAAGCATATGTTGATTTCTCATTAGCAGCTTGACCATAACTATTGTAACCCCACCCATGAATTCTTCCATCTTTGGTAGAAATGAGTGTGTGACAATGTCCACAGGCAACAAGTTGCACACCAGTTGGGATCACCAAAACAGGTATATTGCGAAGTATCATTTCAGATTCATTTGGAGTGCACGAAAAAAATCCAGTTTGAGGCCCAAGTCCCAACTGCCCAGCCTGGCCTCCACCCCAAGCATATAGGGCCCCTCTATCAGTCACAGCACATGTGTGCACCCCGCCACATGCAATAACCTTAACAAACGTCCCATCAAGGGAAACTACACGCCTAGGCAACAGTTCCTTGTCACCAGATTGAAGTGAACAATGCCCAAGTTGACCCATGCTTCCAAGTCCCCAAGTATAGCTGCGAAATAAAAAACAATAATTTCAAATGATCAAGATGATTACCTGAGGCAACAACTCTTACCCAAAGATTTGCAATCATGTTGTTCCAAAGGGAGCAACTTGTACAGTGACTTGAAGACAAGAATGAATTAATGGCTTACCATTTTTGTCTACAAGAATATTTAATGTTGCATAAGAAGAGCATGTTTCCAGAGTATCTAACTTATAACCTATATGATTATGCTACAGTTCTTCAAAGAAACATAAAAAATTCCTGGCAAAAGATATCCACATTTATGCAATGCTTTCCTTCATCAATTTTCTTCTTCTAATACAACTAAAAGACAACTCAAGGTTGTGGAATTCTAAACCCCAATTCCCAGAATAAATTCTATACCAACTTCCTATAGCTTCACTCATGCCATGCAGATAACCACTATTATCATGCTTAATAAAACGACTTGTGTCCAAAAAGGTCCTCTGGAACACTTACACCTCGCCTTCCTCCGATATGGCTGCTGTGTGGTACTCTCCACATGACACTTGGGTAATCTTCACAAGCTCGGGGGCTTCATCAAGGAACCTAGAATAACCATTAATAACACGAGCCCCCTGAAGGCCTTCACTGGTAATACCTCTGCCAAGCTGGCCATACTCATTATAGCCTGATTTAGCAGAACATTAACACAACTCTAATTAATAAAATGTGAAACACCCAAATTTGAACGGTTACAATTTGATTCATACAGGTCTAGTATTAGTAAGATACAGAAATTAAGGCTAACAAAGATGAAAGGTCCTGTGCATTTATGCATAAACATGCAAACCTAGCATCGAACCAAACAAATGCATAGAAGATGTGTACCTCAGAAGCATAGAATAATCAAGAATATTTAGTATGGTAACTGTATGTAAGAATCTAGAAAACATTACCCCATGCTTGTAGCAAGCCATCTTCTGACAGAGCAACCACATGAACAGCCCCACAAGAAACTTGGCGAATAACCTGAAATGACAAAATTTTACAATAGAAACATGACAATATGCGGAAAAATAAAATAAATAAATAATAATTAAAAAATTGACAGCAGGCAAACAACAATGAGCTAAGTGATTGCCAATAAATATGGGGTCGGATGCATACATAATTTTTTTCACAACTCTGTTCAATTTAGATCTACATCTGTTTGAAATTAGAATAAAATCAAATTTCTTTTGAACACTTCAGGCCATATCAATTTTGACCTCTCATTTTTCTCTTTTCAATGGGTTGCTTGGGTCTAAGCATGACATGGCACCTCCACTTGTCCCATCTTTAATTTATCTCTATTGGTCAAATCCCCACTTGTTTGCATAAATCTCATTTCTTACTTCATTCATTCTACATAGTCTTAACATTCCCATTTATCATACTTCCAAGTCTTAACATATTATCATGAAGCAATCCACCAACCAGTCCCAAAACTTGTCAAATAACCATTGAGTTTAACTTGTCTTTTAGTTTAGTAATGACAAAGTCTAGAAAAACATAAGATAATTAATGACTAACTGCTTCTCTAATAACGATAATCTTCTAAGGATCGTAAGACAACTTGTGCAAACCAATGGCAAGTTACTTGTACACATCATATAGTTGAAAATACTATCACGTTCTGAGAAGAACTTACTCTATATTTTGATCACAAGATACAAGCACAAAAATCCAAAAGGAGAATCTCACTTAGGAGAATAGATCTGATTGGGAAACTAATAATACAAACTATTAAATTCTTCGGCCTACAAGTGGCCTATATGAGGCCCATCTTTGAAATTGACGCATATCGTATGCATGTGTAAGAAATATCCTCATAATTTAATAGACAGAGATCAATACCGTATTTGGAGTGAAGGCTCCCCAATATAAGCGTGGATAATCAGAACCCTGTGAATAAAGAAAGAAGGATAATGATCAAGGGATATCAAAAAAAATAGGAAATAAAGAATGGCTCTAGAGGAATTGTATGTTACACTGGGATCACTAAAAATTTATAATTTCTCCTGATATGGAAATTTAATTCATGTACATTGTTTGGTTAAAGAAAAAAGTTCAGCACTTTCTTTTATATAATTTTACTTTTTTTTTTTTGATAGGTAATCACGTAAATTTTATAAATCAAAAAAAAAAATAAAACACAAGGAGGGCATTATCAAGTTAAA
>CAIGRT010190097.1:0-13310 GCA_903798405.1 Fraxinus platypoda | reverse complement strand
TAACTCATTCGTTCAAGGGTTTAAGTCTTATTCCACTAACTTTCTATGTAACCTTTTGTTTATTGAATCCGCAATGTTAGAGTAGTTATCTTATGTTATTATATCTATGATGTAGATGTTTAGACTTACAATGATACATGTTGATTTGTGCCCTTTTAATCGCAGATTGACTATCACAATATAGGCAAATTACTGGCACGAGCTTTGACCATCTTGGAATATCATCTAAGAAGTTAGGAAGCCATTTAACCTCTTCATCACATTTGTCTAGAGTTATAAACGTAGATTCCATGGTAGGCTATAACTATTTGTTTATAGAATTTTCATGATATAGTTGCACCTCCCAATGTGAGCATAAATCCACTAATAAACTTTGAGTCTTTTATATTAAATATCTAGTTAGTATCACTACATCCTTCAATGATGGCTGGATATTTGGTACAGTACAGTGCTTAACTACGAGTATATCTTGAGTACTTCAGTACCCTTACTATTCCTTATAGTGGTTGACTCTTGGATTGCTCGTGTATCTACTTAGTTTACTGACTGTATAAGCTATATATGATCTTGTGTACAACTTATCAAGTACATCAGACTTTCAATAATTCTAGAGTACTCTACTTGAGAGACACTGGTAAAATTGATTTTCAAAATGATAATTGAACTCAGATTATATTTTAAAGCATCATATTCGTGAAAAACTAGTTGGAAACACTTTCTCAAAGTCCACGTTTTTCAAAACATTCGGGAAAAAAAGTATTTTGGAATAGTGAATTTTTGAAAAATGTTTGATTAAAGAAGAAGGAAAAGTTTATATTTAGGTGTAATATTATTTCATTAATAAATGTGTTGTTGAAAAGAAAAAAAAATGCATTTTGATCAAAATGGAGCCCAAACAGGCTTATTAAGGGAGAAGTTTCATTGTAAAATCATTTCATTAAATTTGTGGGTCATATTGAGGTCTCTTGAAAACTCAATATTATATAAAGATCGGTGCTCCTTAATTGCAAGTCACCAGAAGCGTTTTGATTGTACCATAAGTCAATCAATATAATGGAAAGGCCTTACTCGTGACAGAGAACTTTATAATGAAGGATGTAAATCATTGGTTTGGATCGAACATCCACAATTATATCGTTTACATCATATCTTTTCTTTTACTTATAGTTATTTTATTAAAATTTATTATTTGATTGATCTACTTGTTCTTAACTTGCTTGATAAGTATGTTGTCAACGAAAAAATATAAAATGACATCCATTTTTCGTGTCTTTGACGTAAAATTTGTCACACTCATTGATCACAAACTTTTTATACCACCATTTGGGTGCTTGTTTCAACCACTTTCTTTTCTTGCCCTAATGATGAAAAATCATCATGTTATTTCATGTAGATTTCTTCTTCCAAAATCTCCATTCAAAAAAGAAGTTTTGACATCCATTTGATGTACTTCAGGATTTCACAGAATTACAATCACAAGTATTATTCTAATAGATGTTATTCTCGTCAATGAGAATATGTATCAAAGTAATCAAGACATTCTTGTCATCCGTAACCCCTTATCACTTATCTAACTTTATACTTCTTCCACTTCCTTTCACTTTCCTTTTGAAAATTCATTTGTAGCCTATAGGTTTGCTTCCTAGAGGAAGCTCTACCAACTCTCATGTATGATTTTACAAAATTGGAATCTATTTTACTTTTAATGATCCCTTTCATTAAGGTTTATCTGAAGAGTTCACAATTTCTTGAAGTTTTGAGGTTCACTTTCTAACATATATGTCGCAAAATCAGGACCATAAGATATTTCTATCATTTCTCTTTTGCTACATCTTGGTTTAACCTTATCTTCCTCTTCTAGTCCTTGGTTATGACTATTTTCATCTGTAGAATATGTCCGTTTATCGGACCTTGCTTTCTCTTTGGATCCACGTTCAAAGAATGAAATATGTCTCGATTTCATTATCATTTTTTGTATATGTCTGAAATTTTAGACTCATGCACAAGAAATCTATAAGCATTACTATTATGTGCATAGCCAATAAAGACGCAATTTACATTTTTCGGGCTTATCGTCACCTTCTTTGGTGTTTGTATAGTCATTTTAGTAAGATGCCCCCACACTAATAAGTATTTACAGGAAGACTTCTTTTCTTTCCTTAACTCATAGAGGCTCTTTTCTTTTCTTTTTTCTTTTGTGGCACTTTATTTAAAAGGTAATTTGCCAACAACACATATTTTCCCCACATGTTATGAGGTAATGCAGAACTTACTAACATTGCAATCATAATTTCTTTCAAAGTGCAATTTTTCGTTCAGCAACATCATTTGTTGGGGTGAATAAGGTGTCATGATTTCATATATGATTTGGTGGTAAGCACAAAATTCAGCAAATGGTGCTTCATATTAACCACTCCAGTCACTTGTCAACACCTTAATTTTCTTATCTAATTGTTTTTTAACGTCATCTTTATATAGAACAAATTTCTCTATAGCTTCATCCTTATTTTTATGCAGATACACATAAAAATATTTGTGTTATCATCAACAAATGTAATAAAGTATTTGTTGTCACTCCTTAAATCACAAACGTCATTTTCTATTAAATCAAGTGGTTCTGTATTTCTTTCAATTAATGAAAGTGATGTCCTTTTCAATATTGCCTCAATACAAGTTTCATACTTATGTTTATAATCAATATGAAATGCGGATATGCAATTCAAGTTAAATAATATACAATTTTCATATCCTAGTCTATCATACCACAAATTTGAAAACTCAAGTGAGTAAGCAGAATAATTAATTTTATTCATTTTCAGATTAACAACCATTACATTGAGTTTGAACAAGTCATCAGATACATAACCCTTACCAACAAACAATTATTAGATAAAATAACCTTCTCAGACTCAAACAACATATGGAAACCATGCTTATTCAAAAGTGATCTGGAGACTAGATTATTGCGAAATTTCAATTCTTCCCAAAAGTCATCTTTAAAATCACTTTACCTTGACACTTGATTTTAGAAGTTGCTGAATTTTCCATAAACCACTTCTCCCTATTCTCAGTTGCTTCGAACAATGTAAACAACTCTTTATAAGAAAACACATACCTCGTAGTGCCAGTGTTAACCTAACTCTTTTGGGTTTGAACCCATCAAATCACTTTCAAAATATTATCTCAGACGCATCATGTTCTACAGTCAACCACATTGCTTCTTTTTTATTGTTCTTCTTTGATAATTTGCATTTCGAACATTTATGACATACTTTATCATAATTGAAACATTTTCCTTGAAACTTCTTCTTAAAAATTCCACCTTTCGGTCCTAACTTAGCTCATTTGCCACCAAATGACCTACCCATACTTATTTTTGAAGGTCTTAGAAGTTCGACCATGCTCCACAATATTGGCTGTAGCCGTATTCAGATTAAATCTCTTCTTTTCCGAACTTCTGTTGTCTTTTTCATTTCGAACTCTAATAATCAGTTCTTCAATGTTCATTTCATTTCGCTTGCGCTTAAGATAATGCTTAAAATCTTTCCTTTTGGAGCTAGCTTCTCAATAATAGTAGCAATTTGGAAAGTTTCACTCAAATCCATCTCCTTGACATGAATATCATGTAGAATTACTTGGAGTTCCTGTACTTAGCTGATTATAGTTTTGGAGTCCACTATTTTTTAATCTAGGAAGCGACCAACAATAAATTTCTTAGCCCCTCATCCTCAGCTTTATATTTTCGATTTAAAGATTCCCACAACTCCTTAGCAGTTTTCATCGTACAATACATGTTGTATAGTAAATTAGCCCAACGTTCATGAGATAGTTGCGGGACAGGAAATCAAAATGTGCTAATGGCTTGTATATTTTCCTCGCCCTCTTGAAGTTTTGGAGTATCATCAGTTAAAAGCCTTGCAAGATTCAATGTGGTCAAATAAAATAACAATTTCAATTGCTACCTTTTGAAATTTATACCATTGAATTTCTCCAATATTCCATAAGACTAATCAAGAATAGTTACTACATGACCAGTTATTTAAGCCACAATTTACTTTATAGCGTGACTTTGCAATTTAGCCACAATCTAAATCACAGTAGGACTTGACAATTAAGCCACATCCAGGTTTTCAGTAGCCACATCCATATGGGTTGATTCAGTTGTCATTTCTAAAACAAAAAAAAAAAATATAAGTTCCTAAAGGAGATTAAAATTAATCACACATTTGTTCTTTTTCAAATCTGTTTTTTAAGTTTGTTAGAAAAAAAGCAGAATATAACAACTTAAAAATTAATATTGACATAAAATATTGACAGACAGAACACTGGAAGATAGTTTTACAAGAAGATAAGAAAATTTGTGTGTGGAACAAAAGAAAAACTGACCTATATAAAAGGTATTGATGGTGATTGAACAGACCAGGAGTTATAGGTGTTACAATCTATAACATCATTATTAAACTGATTGTTTATTCTCTCCACTAACACGTAACATCCACAAGAGTTCATGGAGTTGGTAAGTCCATTGGAAAAGAAAAAAATAAAATATTTATAGAAAAAAGGCAAAACGTGGATCCTTCTAAGGTACCAATTTTGGTCCGTTTTGTCTGATTTTGTGTATGCAGGTTGCGTCTACACACAAGTTCAAGTTTCAAAGTGTTAATTCTATCCGTGATTAGTACTCCCAATGTGTATAATGCTACACATGATTACACAATTTCAAAGTGTAACCATATATAAATTAGTCATTGACTTGTTTATTTTTCTATGTGGGACGCACTAAAATAGTTTTCTCTCCAATACATAAATATTTTTCAATGATCCACTTTGAACTACAATTTCTCACTCACCCGATTATCATATTTGACAAGTAAATATATGATTTCAATGTTCTCGTGGAGAATAATTCGAATCAAATTTGATCTTGCGGAATGAAAGAATGGATCCCCCTCAAAATCATGTTAAAATCAACCTCAGAAAGTCATTTTTTCCCAACAATTATAATGCTCAGAAA
Source organism: Fraxinus platypoda (assembly GCA_903798405.1). Classification (NCBI taxonomy): domain Eukaryota; kingdom Viridiplantae; phylum Streptophyta; class Magnoliopsida; order Lamiales; family Oleaceae; genus Fraxinus; species Fraxinus platypoda. The sequence continues at coordinate 8,296 of CAIGRT010190097.1, read as the reverse complement.
TATGTGATTATGATTTTGATGTGATCCTACTTCTAATTTCTTAGCATACTGTATTATTATAGTTTTTGTGCAATACTTTCCAGATCCATCAAGAATATTTTTCCCCTATTTATATATTTTAATTTATTGTCTCCTTGTTTGACCTTCATTATTTCTCATTAAATTATAATTTATTTTTCTCTCTCTCTTTTTATCAACCACACATTCTCCAATAAAATAATATTACACATAAATCTAAAAAAATTCCTTCTTTTTTAACCACACATTTTTCAAAAATTTATTATTCATATCATTATAATCTGGAATTATGTTAAATTCGATTTTGATTTGTTAGGTACGGAAAATGTTTATCTACTTATTGGATAAATTGTTTGAGCCCCATTTTTCAATAATATATTTTTCTCCAAACTCATTTTCAACCACACATTCTCTTAATAAAATAATTTTACAGGTAAATCTAAAAATTTTACCTACTTTTCAACCAAACATTCTCTAAAAAGAAAATTACTATTTCAAAATCTATTTTTACCAAATAATGGTGCTCAAACAAGAGCTAAAATAAACCTGTGGCATTGGTTTTGATTTTTTTTTTTTTTTTAATGATAAAAGTTTCCTTTTGATCTATTTTTTATTTGTCTTTCTTTTGCAAGAAAATTGTATTGTACTAATCGTTTGTTATAGTTTATGTATTGTTTCTCTTATTTTTTGATAGCATTGAACAAATCGTTACAAATTAGAATAAGTTTTCTTATTATTGACAATTTACACAAGTATAAATCAAGAATAAATGGGTATTTCCATAAGATTTTCAATGTCAGTATTCAATGACAATGACACAAAGATAACCAAGAATATATGGAGTGAAATCGAGATTCCATTCACAAAAAAAATGATACTTAGACATTTTAAATGGTAGGGTGATTTCACGTCCATTTTTCTTTAGGTCTATGAGCTTAGAAATTATGAATTCCTACAACATTTACAAATCGTGGTTGGTTCAAATTTGTTACTTAGAGGACATACAGTGGCACACGATTGAGCATTCGTATACTAGTAATGAAGTTAACTCGAATTTTATTAAATTTGTTAATTTGTTTTTTCAGATTTATTTCACTAATACAAGATTGTGAAACATAATTAAAATCTAATCTGACAAGTCTGTACCGTCGTAATAAGGTTCCAAAATTTGGAAATTTGACTTGATTAAAACCATCCGTTTACTTGGAATGCCTCTAATACTAAAACCAAAGTTGTTATTCAAAGGTTGATAAAGTGGTACACAATTGAATATTCATATACTTGCAACGATGTTGACTTAGATTCTATTAAATTCTTTGATACAAGTAGTACGAACATGTTTTCATTCATTTGTAAGATAATATGAGGAAATATGAAGTGAAATGGACATGGAATTAATTAAAATTGAATCCTTCCATTTAAACCAGCTGCATGTCGTTTTGAAGCACAACTCTCGATTTCATTTCAAAATTCGTCTATCATATTTTGAAACAACGTAGAAGATTTGAATAGTTAAACACAAAAAGTTATTGAGTCTTGCTATCTCATCAGGTCAAATTCAATAGAATTTTAGTTAACATCGTTTCTAGTGTAGTGTAGTTACCCATGAGACACGTGTGTTGATCATTAGTGTGAATTTTGTATTGACTTTGATGATCAAAGGTAGTTGAAATGTATCTTCATTTATTTTTATGATCATACGAGGAAACATAAAGTGAAATAAACACGAAATTAATTAAAATGGTACCCATCTATTTAAAATTGCATGTCATTTTAGAGAACATGCTATTTATTTCACTTCAAAACTAATCGATCATATTTTGAAACATCGTAGAAGATTGAACAAGTTAAACGAGCTAAAGTAATGAGTTTTGCAAACTCATCTAGACGAATTTAATAGAATTTGAGTTTATTTCTATTGTAGTGTAGTTTACTCACAAAACATGAGTGTTGATCATTATTGTGTGACTTTGTATCGATCATGGTATCCAATGGTAATGAAAATGTATCTCCATTTATTTTAATGATTATACATGGAATATAAAGTAAACAAGACAACGAATTAGTTAAAATTGCACCGCAATAGTTTAAACCGGCTACATGCCTTTTGGGAGCATGGGGCTCTTGATTTCACACCAAACTCATTGATCATATTTTGAAATATCATAGAAGATTTAAATAAGTTAAACCAAGGTATTAAGTTTTGCATCTCATTTAGATGAATTTAATAGAATTTGAGTTAACTTATTTTGTTGTATAATGTAGTTTACTCACGATACATGGGTCTTGGTTATTATCATGTGAACTTTGTATCAGTCGTTGAATCTAAATGTAGTGAAAATGTGCATTCATTCATGTTATGATCGTGTGATAGAATATAAAGTAAAACGGATACCAAATCAATTAAAACAATATGCAGCCGTTTAAACTAGCTGCATGTCATTTTGGAGCGTGAGCTCTCGATTTCATTCCAAAAAAGTCCTTGATCATGTCTTGAAAATATCGTAGAAGATTTGAATAAGTTAAACAAGCTAAGGTTTCACTTCACTATCTCATCTAGACAAATTTAATAGAATTTTATTTAACTTTGTTCCTGGTGTAGTTACATATAGACACAAGTGTTGGTCATTGTGTGAATTTTGTATCAATCATGGTGACCAAAGGTAGTGAAAATGTGTATTCATTCATTTTATGATCACATGTAAGTAAAAGACACCCAACTATTTAAATCAACTCCATTCTTTGAATCACATCAGTATACTTAATTACCCGGCGATCACAATTTAAAGATTAAATTCAACGACTCTAAAGTCATCAATTCATCATCATCAGCAAATTATTCGTGTGTTTGGTCTCCATTAAAATCCCAAAACGCATTTTCATTTCCTACCAGTGTGGGTCCACACATTTAGAAATGGTGAAAAGTGGTACACACTGCATTCGTTGACTAATGAATGATGATGTGGTAATTTACATGTATTAATTTCCCACTTACCCTTGCAAAAGTGATGAGAATGGTAGGATTAAACAACGAAGCGTATTTTTGGAATTGTGGAAAAATATTGCCTAACTTGGATTCAACGACAAGAATGATATTTTCCTAAGTCTAACAAACATACTGGACTCGAATAATTTTTAAACAATAAAAATACTGTAAAAAAAATGTGATTTCCTATGAAAATCTCATTTTAACCTCGTTTGACAATCATTGTTTTCGAAAAACAATGTTTTGAATAATAATTTTTAGGAGAATGCGTGGTTAAAAAGTATGAAAAAGTTTTGAGTTTATGTGCAGAACATTTTATTGTATAAATGTGTAGTTCAAAATGAATATGTAGAAAAAAGAATTTAAGAATAATAGTTGTCAAACAGGACTTAATGAGATTAAAACAGGGGCTATAGTCAAACAACACATCAAAACCAAGTTTCATATATCAAAATATACATTACATATAGAAATTGCATTAGGTCGTTTAAAATGAATTAATTGTCATTTAAATTAGTTTAAAATGATATATTGCTGTTAAACAATTGAGACGTCTATTTTGCAAAATGTATATAAACAACACTATCAACAATTTAAAGAATGAACCTCAATTATACAAAAACTGCATCCATCTTTAGAAAAAAAAAAAAAGGGCACCATTCCATTTTTATATTATACTCCTTATTTTTTTCCCCCAATTCATTTTTCATATTTTGGAGGTAAAATATATATAAAAAATAACAAAAAATCATTAATTTTTAAATTATTAAGCATGCCTTCAAAATTATCTTCATTTTTTTATTTATATATGAAAATCAATTTGCACCCATTAACACCAATTAAGGATGAAATGAATTGAGAATGAAATTAGGGATTTAGGGTTTAGCTAATTTTTTTAAAAAAATTGAACATTTCAAACATTTCAAGTGGGGTATTTAAGACTTTTAACATATAAAAAAATTGATAATAGACTCTTTTATAAAAACTAATGGGGGTGAAAGTACATTTCACGTTAGTTGAATAATCTTAAAATAAGTGTATATAAATTTGAGAGAAACTTATTTGTAAATTTGAAAGATAATCATAAGTTGGTTGAAATTGACTTACTTTTTATCTCTTTTATTTTTATATATTTTATTCTTGATACGAACATTTGGTATTCGTTGTCTACATTGATTATCCATCAACAAATAACCAGTTCTGAAGAAGAAACTGAATAACTTATTAATTTCTTAAATTTTTCGATCTGTTTATATTTAGTGAAGAGCATTGGAGGTAGCAAATCTCCTGGCCTTCAAAGAGTAATTTTTTGCAGGCGAAAAACTTTGTATTAATATTTGTAACTAATAAAAAGATAAATGTTATAAAGAATATGCTCTAAAACATATTTGAATTACAATGATGGATATGCCAATCAGCATAAAAGCATATGCATTTTTCTAAATAAAATTCGAAATATTGTAAAATTCCAAGAAATTAAGAGGATAGAGAAGATTTTTGACTAATTCAAGCAAATATTAACACAAAAGATTATGTTAAATTTGGCCAAATAAATTCAAGTTTGGCCATGTAATGCAGACTTAAAACAATGACTTTCGCATAATATATTATCATGTTGAATCACTTAATCTAAAAGTTTTAGCAATTAAATAGTGCTATATGTATATCATTCAAGTATTGTCGCCAATAACTTATATGGAACCAACTCATGTATGGTCAAACAAGACAAAGAACACTTAACTTATAGAGAGAACAATGAATTGAGAGAAATGAGGATATTCTTTCCATTCCATGTTTAACACTTCTGTTCCAACATCGAAAGATATAGAGGCCTATATAGTGAATATTATGAAATGTTAGAATTGAATGGAAACCTGACATTCCCATAATCCTTCCCTTGTATAGAAAGAGAAACTATTAACTCCAAGAAAGGAAAACACTCTTCCATCGTCGCATATTAGCAAAAAAATGAAATTTCTACTCTTTGAATAAAGATGTTTGACAGCATGTGTTCATTTATCAACCCGCATAAATAAATGCAAGCCAATAAAAGTTTATTTTATAATTTGAAGAAGATAATCTTCACCTTTGGTGAATTCGATTGCACAAGTGAGGATAAAGATCCATCAATTCTTGCAACTTGGCCATCTTTTGAATTTAAGTTACCCTTGGTAATCCTCCAAATCCATAGTTAGGTGAACTTCCAAGGTTTCCTGGTGCTTGAGCTTGTGCTAGGACCTGTTGTTGTTGTGATACCAAAAGAAATTGATTTTACCTATGTAAATTAGACTTCTGCGCGTGCAAGCCCAAACTTGGCCGTAAATGGTCTATGCCCTGTATGATAGGGTAAACATCAGATGCCAAGAATATATCCCTATAATGATGCCAAAAAATATGTATCAGGATCAAAGCATAAGAAACTCACAGTTGAAGACTAGTGACTCCTTGATTCAACCTTGAGAATAGGAAAATTTGTATTTGAGAACTCTCAACACATTACATGCAACACTAATCTAATTTGATAAATTTGTTCACTAATTCAATAAGGAAAAGAACATTTTGACACGGTTCTAATATTCTAATAATGAGATCGTGGAGGAACTTTTGCAAATTAAGTGAAACAACATTAGAACGGATGAATACCAACTCACCAGTGAATGTGTTAATCAGAAGATGACATTAAGTATTATTAGTACTATGACAAGAAAGCACACATGCCATTATGCTCAACTTGCATCAAATATAATTAAGTTCAACAAGATAGCACAATGCCATGCAAAACTACAATGGTATATGTTGACATCTTGCAGAGGTGAGTCTAATGTTCATTGTTGGTGGACATCACATCATTCTACACGGTTCTCATGCTTCTCATGCCAGTAGAATCAAATCCATCAATCATCCAAAATTATCCTGCCTTCGCATTAGTCTTGCAGGGTAGCAAAGTTGGCAATAATTTATATGCACATTCAATTTCCTATTGTGCACTTACACCTCTCAAACCAACAATAGCATATATGACGCACCAAAAAATTGAACTTGAAAGGATAAATATCCATTGGATCCAACATTTTGGTGACTTGATTGAAAACATATGAGAATTGCAAAAAGAACTAAAAGGAAAATTTGAGATATAAGAAAATGAATTGAATCTAGTTTAGTCCTAAAGCAAAGAGTAGCAAGTATTGTTGGGAAATTTTGTTACCGTCATAATGATCTTTCATGTTGGATCACCAAGAATTCATGAACCAAAGCGGAAGCGTACCTAAATCAGACATGGTTAATGCAACGAATGAGTCCTACGATTTTAGTCTTCCAGATCAACACGTTGTTCTTTTATTTCTCTCTGATGATGGGAGTCGGAAGAGAATGAACAATCCACGCGTGATTCGAGGACCATAACTGTATATATATACTAACGGTCTGTTAACCTAATTCGGCCAATCATGAAATTAGGAACGGGCCTGGTCTCTACACATAAAGGCTCACACTTTAACTAGATGCTTCAAAGCCCATAATACCGAAACCTTATCAGATTACTTTAAACGGGCTTAACCAAAATTGATAATCTTTAATTTAATACACAATAATTCACATATAAACTCACATGATCGATTAAAAAATCCTTACAAGCTCCAACTTGGGCTATATGTATTACCTTATAATTGTGCATTAAACACAACCTTATGAGTACTCAGAATTTTACTATCATTATCGAATGCATCCCCAAACAATTCGACAAATCAATCATATCAACATAGGATCAAAGCGGCTTCCGCTACTTATATCGTAACTAAACCTATCAATGGTCACATATATCGACATAACTGAATGACATGGATCAAGAATGGATGTATAGCATGGAAATTACATGTGATGTGATCTTACATAACTGAATGACATTGATCAAGCATGGATGTGTAGCATGAAAATTACATGTGAGATCATTTTCAAACAGGTTTGGAGATAATAAATTAAAAACTTTATAACCGAAAATAACTTTAACCATAAACCATATAAAAGATGACAGTACATGTGTCTAATATGAAAAGCACGGAAAGACCTTGGGTATCAATCTCTTAGTAAGCGGATTCACAACCATGGAGTTTGTCCCGATATATTCTATTAAAACATGTTCACTCTGAACTCTTTCATTAACAGCTAGGAACTTGATCTCTATATGTTTTGAGTTCGTCGAACTCCTGTTATTATTGGAATATAGCATTGTTGATTTATTGTCACAAAATAACTTGAGTGATCTTTCTATACTGTCCATAATGCGCAGCCAAGTGACAAAATTTTGCAACCATATTTCATGATTTGATGCCTCATAACACGCTATAAACTGCATTTCCATGGTGGAAGTCGCAATGAGTGTCTGCTTAGCACTCTTCTAGGAAATANACACGCTATAAACTGCATTTCCATGGTGGAAGTCGCAATGAGTGTCTGCTTAGCACTCTTCTAGGAAATAGCACCTCCAGCAAGCAGGTAGATATAGCTTGAAATGGATCTCCTACTATCTTGATATCCTACAAAATCGGAATCAGAATAACTGATGATCTCCAACTGATCCGATTTCCTATATGTGAGCATGTAGTCTTTTGTTCTCTGTAAATACCGCATGACCCGTTGGCTGCTTTCCAATGATCCATTCTCGGGTTACTTAAATATCTCCCTATCATCTCAACAATGTACACTATATCCGGACGCGTACAAACCTAAGCATACATCATACTCCCTATAGCTGAATAATAGAATCTTCTGCATTTCTTTAATTTTCAAGTCATTTTTGGGACATGACTTAAATTGAACTTGTCTCCTTTACCCACAAAGGTGTCACCTAGTTTACAATCTTGCATGCCATATCTTTTAAGTATATTTTTGATATAACTCTTTTGTGATAATCCAAGAATACCTCGAGAATGATCCTGGTGTATCTGAATTCCTAATACAAAAGAGGCGTCACCAAAATCTTTCATCTCAAAATTCTTAGTTTTGTGCAACAAACATATATCGTTGCTGGCAAGCAATATGTCATTGACATATAAAACCAGAAAAATATAATTACTCCCACTGAACTTGTGGTATATACAATCATCAACCAAATTCATCTCAAAAAGATATAAAATGTGAAACTTGTAATACCATTGACGAGGGGCTTGTTTGAGTTCGTAGATGGATTTCTTTAGTTTACAAACAATTTGCTTTGCATCATCCGACACAAGGTTTTCTGGTTGCACCATATAAATTGTTTCATCAATGTTACCATTGAGAAACGTTGTCTTAACA
>CAIGRT010190086.1:0-14851 GCA_903798405.1 Fraxinus platypoda | reverse complement strand
TTTCAAAAGAATGTGTCCCAAATAGTTAAAGGCCATTTTGAAATTATGACCTTTTATTTAGACTATCTGCATATCTTTTGTCTTCTTTTATCTTTCTCTTCTTTTCCACGAACTGGGTCCGAATTGCGGGACGCGGTTTTACTGTGTCCAATCTTCAATCTCTAATCTATGCAGTATTAATTTGACTTCTAGAGAGAAGAATTGTCGTGTGGACTGCCGCCCTAATAATAGAGAAATATTGGGAAAAAATTTCAAAGTCAAAGAAGAAGAAAGAGCGTGAGATACATAACGAACCCCCATAATTCCCATTTCTCTCGATTGCTTATAGAAAGTATATTCTTAAATTCCAAAATTTGATCTTGTCCAGATTCAGAGCCTCTTTATTTATTAGTTTCCATATTTCTAATTGATCTATCATTAGTTTTTCACGATAATTTTTGCAAAGAAAGGGAAAATATATACGCTGAAGTAATGAACTCGAATTCTCCGTCAACGAGTGCCGGAGGACCTGGATCGGCCGACTCAACAGCGCCCAGAAGGAATTCCAAGCGACCCAAATGTATTTTTCTCTTCCTACACAATCTGGTTTTCGTATCTTGATTATTCTTATTTATATCGAATGATATTTAAATTGGAAATTGATAGGTACTACGCAAACAATTGTCTTGAAAATTTAACTGGTTTTAAGGGTGGGGGCTTGTCTTTGAATCCTCGTTAATATGTATATCGCTGGAAAGTATATTAAGCATGTTATTTTATGTTACAAAGGGTATCCGCACAATATTTGAGCATGTGGATAGTACTGGTGGATTCCACTAAATATGTGGATGAAAGTGGTTTGACTTTTATCATGTTTATATAAACACTTGCCAAACATAGTAGGCTGCATAAATTTTCTCCAATTTTATAGGCATGTTTGCTGCCAACAGTAGTAAACTTGAGTTAAGTCGGATTATATCTGTATGGGTTTCCATTAAAGGCATAAATTAAGGCTTGGAAATTATTTTAGAATACAAAGCATTTTTGTCAACACAATGCATCGTGGACTAAATCGATTATTAATACGAATTTTAATTGGCAAACTTATTTGCCTACGAGGTTCTGAAATAGTAAATTACAATGGCGCCCCAAATGTATGTGTCTTTAGGCTTGTTTTTAAAGGATCATCTGAGCCTAGTTCCAGTGTTTCAGGGTCTGAGTAGTTCAATAGGTTGGGTTCTCGAAGCTCACATCTCAGAATTAGCAAGGATTTAAATCCAATAAGGCTTGGGGAGGGGAATTCTTAATGGATTCACAGGGACTGGCCAATACTTCTCTTCCATCCAATCTCGTGGAACATGATCATACTCCTTTTCCTGAGTCTGGAATCAAAGAAAAATTGATAGAGTGAGCGATATAGTTAAAGACTTGAAGTGGACAGATGATTAATTAAGGTATAAGTGCATATGATCCATATAAAGATTGCATGACCAATTCAGCTGTAGGCCATGATGCAGTTCTCCTATTGGTTTGTTGTCTATGACAAAGATTGTGCACTACTCTATGTGATATCAAGTTATACTTGTTGACAGTTGTTGACATTGTTTTGGAATTTTCATGGAGTATACTTGTTTTTAGCTATGAAAAATCCTTCCCTCCTGCATGAATGTCACTTTTAAAGGGGCTTAAAAGTTTTAGAAAGGACAGTGATGCTTACCAACTCATTACTAGTATCATCCATAGGATGCAATTACCTATTTCTTAGGGGCATTTTCGAAATGTAAAAAACAATTGTTGACTTACTAAAACATACTATTTATGTGGGAACATTTCCAAACAGAATAATCGGGCTTTCAATTTCGTTTGGAGGTTGCATTAGTGAGTAAAATATGGGAATATCAATTCAATACCTTTTTTCATCTTCAGAATTTATTGTGCAGCAATAATTCATATGTATTTTGATAACAATTTGGTTTCTGATTGATTAAAGGATCTTTTTTGTTCTCATTATTTCTTCAGATTCAAGGTTTACGCAACAAGAACTTCCAGCATGCAAGCCTATTCTAACACCTAAATGGGTAGATATTATACTGTTCCTACATACTACTGTTGCCTTATTAATTCACCACATTACGGGGATCTATTTTACCTATGGATTTATACCCTCTTACAAACTCTTTTCTGTGCAGGTGATTTCAGCTTTCTTGCTTGTTAGTGTTATCTTTATTCCCATTGGAGTTGTCTCCCTATTTGCTTCCCGGGATGTATGCTCTGAATTTCCTAGCCGTTGTTCCTTTATTTATTTATTTATTTTTATTTTTTTTGTTCTTCACTCATTAAAGTGATTTCATTTCATCAGGTTGTTGAAATTATTGATCGGTATGAAACTGATTGCATTCCTTCAGATTCAAGAAATGATAAAGTTGGTTTTATACAAAGCCCTCGAGATAAAACCTGCAGGAGAACAATGAGGGTGAGTTTTCATTCGACGGTTTATGAGTTTTGTCGAGGCAATTGCATTTTATATCAATGTTTTGGTATAATTTTAAAATCTGATATTTGATAACTATTGATTAATCATATCAGGTTCCAAAACGCATGGAACAGCCCATTTATGTATATTATCAGCTTGACAATTTCTACCAGAATCACCGCAGGTACCTTTAATGTTTCTATATTCTGAGCACTACATTGGAAAAAATATTTAACTGCTTCATTGATGGAATATTTTGAATTCCTACCTCTGTGGACAAGTGTAAGTGATTCCTTGTTTTTGTTATAGATATAGAACTCTTCTATAAGATAAATTATTCCACTGGAAAATTAATTTTATTCTTTCTTCTGGTATCTTGTAATAGTTGTCTATTAGAAATCTTTTGTAAATTTATTAGGAAATCTTAATTAATTTATTAATTCGTTATTCTTTTTATTTTTCAAATTATGAGGCTGATATCTATGCCCTTCCCAGGTATGTGAAGAGCCGAAGTGATCAGCAATTGAGAAAGTCAGGAGATGAGGATGACACAAGTGGCTGTAAGCCTGAAGATACTGCCCACGGGATGCCAATTGTACCTTGCGGTCTTATAGCCTGGAGCCTGTTCAATGATACTTATGACTTCACTCGCAACAACCAGTCGGTGACCATAAACAAGAGAGAGATCTCGTGGAAGAGTGATAGAGAGCACAAATTTGGCAAAAATGTCTACCCAAAGAACTTTCAAAATAATACTCTAGTCGGTGGAGCACGCCTCGATGCAAATAAATCAGTAAGCCTCCAATCATACTTAATTTCAGATATTTAATCACCACTCTCATGCATGATATTTACCCTTGGTCATGATTTATCGACATATGAGTTTATCGGCTAAGGATAATGATATACTTGTTTTTTATTTAACATGTAACAATGTATATTACTATATGAAAATAATTTGCTATTATGTTGCTGTGTTCGAAAATATGAAAATGTTTTTCTTACCATATCATAATATTTTTTTGTGGTTGGACATGCTTCAATTTTTCTTTTTTGAACACAAATTAAGTTAAAAGAACATAATAAACAGAAAACTAACACGCTTCCACTGTTATAGACTCGTTATCTGATTTCTTTTTGAGAGATCTTCTGTAGAGAAGAAAAGTGAGCTGGATAGTGGATATTGAATTTGTTGCTTTGGCAGTACATATGCTTGCTGCTTGTACTGATACACTCATCTTGAGTGGTATTGCAAACTTGTCTCAATGACACTCTGAAGTGACACGATGCAAGATCATGCTTAAGTTTGTTATTGATGTTACATGGCTAGGATAACTGATATGTATAAATTTTTCAGTCTTGCTATTTATTTTTATCGGTTTTCTTTCTGGACCAGGCTAATTTCATCAGTTACTAATATATAATCATTTAACAGTTGAGTGAGCAGGAGGACCTTATTGTTTGGATGCGAACTGCAGCGCTTCCAACTTTCAGAAAACTGTACGGGAAAATAGAGGTGGATCTTGAGGCCGGTGATGTCATTAATGTGGAATTACAAAATAATTATAATACCTATAGTTTCGATGGCAAGAAGAAACTTGTCCTTTCTACCACCAGCTGGCTTGGAGGGAAGAATGACTTTCTTGGTATTGCATATCTTGTGGTGGGTGGATTGTGCTTCTTTCTCGCGATGGTTTTCACAATTATCTATCTAGTTAAGCCAAGGTACGGTTTATTGCCCCCATTGTTTTCTCGGCTTATAGTATTTTTGTGGAAGTATCTTTTTTAAGAAATAAAACCTTAATTGTCGTTAGTTGAGAACTATAATTTGGTCTCACATGCCACCACGCGTTCTCACGACATGCCAGATTATCCAGACCAACTGTAATGTTGGAGGATCATCCAGTACTTCTGAATGCAATCTTTTCAAATGAGCACACACAGTACTTTGTGTGTTTTCGTTCTAGACTGAGCCTTTGCTGGGTCTCATTCTGCGGTTCCCAATAATATGTTGAATTTAACTAGCATGAACCTATTCCTCTTTAGAAAAATGTCATTGATATGATGATTTCTTTTTTCAGGCAACTTGGAGACCCATCTTATTTGTCATGGAACCGCAACGCAGGAGGTCACTAAGTAAGAGCCCTTGAACGAGTGTTCAAGTGGATGTTTGGGACTTGCACTCGTTCCTGTTGAGTTTCAAGAGGTGTATGTATAGACCTCAGCACATGGTGTTCTAAATGTTTCGGACTTTAGTTTTGTATTGAAATAGTCGACATATGTAATGCATTTGGTTGTAAATTTGATTACGGTTTTTGCACACATACAGTTTCATCATAAGCCGAGATCTGTGCCCCCTACCTAATTCCACGAACCAAATAGTTATTGCAAATATAAACCGTTATGCTGGTCACTATAATAGACTATGTAATATTTCTTTTCAGTAATAATACAAATTACCAAGCTTCCCATGACACCATGTGGTAGTCTTGGGCGTGGCTCAAGTTTGTAATTTTATTTGAGAGAAGTTTGTGACTTTGTTAGATGAGTCCCATGCTCGAGCATTGCTATGTATGTCACACGCCATTTTATACGTGAATAAGTATCGTTAATAATGTACATTTAATTATCAAGGTTTTTATCTGTCCGAGTTGACCAGCTCATTTATGCAGACGTATGTGGCAGATGATCGACTATAAGTCATCTTTACTATAGTTTGAATCTGTGATCGACCTATAATAATATAATAGACTAATATATGATTAAAAATAATATATACAAACCATGCTTTAACGAAAGGTTATTTTCTTGTCTTCTTGTTCAGGTGCAAACACAAATTGTCGTATTCCCAGTCCAACTGGTGCCATTCATATTAATTTGGGTTGGCCTGGCTGAGATCAGACCGGCCACTTCCACGTTAAAATTGCAACAATCACTTTTAACCCATGTTCTAAAAGGCACGTAAATGCGCCGCTTAGACGTGCCTAGGAGCGACGCGGCGAGAAAACGCGTCGAATTCGGGATATGCACGAAAAATACGTTTTGCGCGGTGCATTTTAGAACAAATTATTTTTTTTTTTTTGATAAAAAATTTATTTATTTTATATAAAAATATATTTAATGTCTTAAAAATGCGAGACGCCACGCATTATGGCGCTTATTGTTTGACACGCCTGCGTTGTGATTTACGCATGTACTTAACCGGAGATCATTTTTCATTGCTCCCTGGCTGATCGTGGGCTGGCAGTGTATTGTTGTCTCTCTGCGAAAACTTCCAATTAGCTCTTAGATCCTAAACGGCACGTTAAATTTCGCATTTTCAACTTACAAATATTTGATCCTCTCCCGATTTTTTTTTATAATTTTTCTGTATTACTATTATTATTATTTTTAATTCTTACAGCAGACATGGATTCATCGACATTGCTAATCAACCTGCTCAAGGTTGGATCCCTTCCTCAATTTAAGTTTCTTAATTTTGATTTTTTTTAATTACTGAAAAGTTTCATGTAATTGTCAAATGTTGGAAAAGCAGTCAGCGGAGCCATTTTTCCTGTTAGCAGGCCCCAATGTGATTGAATCAGAGGATCGCGTTCTTTTTATGGCTAAGAATATCAAGGCCATCACTTCTAAGTATTACCATGACTCCAATCTTCGTGTACTATGATGCAATTTATGTTGGAAGTAAAATTGTTTAGATTAATGGCGTTTTAAAATTTTGCTATTTCTAGGCTTGGGTTGCCATTGGTTTTTAAGTCGAGCTTTGATAGTTTCGCGGACCTGGCTTGGAGGAAGGCTTAAAGGTATTATTGGTATTATGTACAACTCTTTCTTAAATATATAATTGATTACCAAACAAGTCTCCAATGATAGTAGAACTATGAAATTGTTTTCCGGCCATTTAAATTATTAAATTTAGTATCATGTTCTGTGCAAACAGTGACCCATTCTATGAATCTGGAGAAAAGTTCTTATTCTTTTGTCTATACCAAGATCTGAGACAAGCAATTCTGTCTCCCAAAAGTATTTTATGGCCACGATAAAGTGAATATTAGTCATCCAGTGTTCTCTTGTATGATGGTGCACTCTTCTAATTCACATTTGAGCTTTTGTGATGTATCTTGCCTTCTAACAAAGCCATTGGTACACTTTCCCAGACTTGAAGCTGATGAGTTAAAATCTTAAACCTTATATGCCATAAGTAACCCACACACTATTTGGCTCCTTGATGGTCATCTTGGAAAAAAAATACTGCTCCATTTTTTAGTAGGTAAAGAGAATGGGGAAAGACAAGTGGCCTACACCAGAATTGCATGTAACTCAGAAACCTGCTGGTCTGGAATAATTATATATATATATATATATTTTAACTGAAACTGGCACTTAGGCCGTGCACCCCCTCCAATTTTCTATACATGTTTTTATTTTCCTTTTGATTAGTAGTTAGATCATTCAATATTATGTCATTGAAAGTTATGCATGTACAACTAGTTTCAACTTAGCAACAGCTATGTTTCATCTCTGGACTATAATACGTGATTTTTCGCAGTGCGAAGCAGTTGGCAGGATTGCAGACATAATTCAGATTCCTGCTTTCTTATGCCGGCAGGTTAGGTTGATAACTATAACCAAACTAGCCTTACTTGAACGTGCTCTTTAAATATGAAATCCATTCTTTTAAGTTATTTCTGGGGGCAGCTTACATATATTGATTTTGTCATTTTTTGGAATGAAGACAGATCTGCTTGTTGCAGCTGCCAAGACGGGGAAATTTATTAATATAAAGAAAGGCCAATTTTGTGCTCCTTCTGTAGGCATTTGATCTTTTTCTTTTTCTTATATATATAATTTTTTTCATTCCACATGCTAATTATGTCCATTTCTGGCCCAAAATTATCGTCAATTTGTGTCTTCTAAAATGATAATCGATTTGGTTTTGCAGGTTATGGTAAATTCTGCTGCAAAGATTAGGTTGGCTGGAAATCAAAATGTTATGGTTTGTGAGAGAGGAACAATGTTTGGCTATAGTAAGTTGTCCTAGCTTCCATCTTAATTGTATCCAACAAAGTTTCAAGTAAATTCTAGATAGTAATTCACTATTAGTAAATGAGAAATTGATTGTTATCAAACTTTAAAGTTGTTGTTCCAAACTATTATTTTGGACCCCTGTAAAGCCATGTGAAATTTACAAAAGCGAGAAATCTTATCTTTGTTGTAATGTACGTTTATGCATAGTCTTTATATTACCATAAGCTTCAAAGCTTTATTCCCATTACATTGGAACCAAGCTACACATTTATGAGCGGTATAAGAGTGTGTTTGGAAGGGCTTTTGTAAAGCTCAAAAGCACTTCTTGAAGGGTAAAAGTTATTTTGATTAAAACAAAGGCTGTTTGGTTAATGTCAATAAGCACTTTATGACAAAAGCCAGCTTAAAAAAGCTATTTTGGAGAAGCTCAATATTTAAGCTTCTCTAAAAAGCTCTAATTTAGCTTTTACGGGAACTTGATGAAGTTTTTAAATTAATAAAATCTTCAAACATATATCAAAAATAAAAATAAAATAAAAAGAATTAACTCCTAACCCAATTCATCTTCACCATGGACGTTCTCTCTCTCTCTCTCTCTCTCTCTCTCTCTCTCTCTCTCTCTAAATTATTATTATAACACTTGATGGTATAATAAATATTTTTACGTTGAAATTGCTTTCATGAATGGATGTGTATTATGGCTACCTATGAATATTGATAAATTCATGCTTCCAATGTGATAAATCTTTGATTTGAATACTGTTGCTTATGGCTTGTCTGTCTTGTATCCACTGCCAATGTTCGCATCCACAAACATGGTCACTAAAAGATAAAATCCTATAGATGATATGCACTTGTTTTTACGGTATTTATATTTGGATATAACTTCCCCGTTAATAAAACAAGAAATTTACATGATTTCTTCCAAATAAAATTATAATATTTTTTTTTTTGAAAGAAAGAAATTATATTTTTGCAATTTGTTATATAGGTATTTGTGAAGTGACAAATATATGTTAGTATGTTAACTTAGATAATAGAAATTACAAAAAACGCGTGTGATTTAAATAAATTAATTTTAAATAATAGGATGTGTACTAAAATAATTGTGCCACGATAATTTAATTAAAATATTAATTTATTCATGAAAGAAAAAATTATGAGATATACAGGAAATAATTAATGTTTTGTTAAATAAATATTTAGTTTTTTTTAATTAAATAAATATATAGTTTATACTAAGGCACTTTTATGGTTATGTTGCCTAACATTTAATTTAATATTGACAACACATTTTGGATTAACCAAACACTCAACAACTTTTTAGTAACAACACTTCTTGAAAAAGCTCTACCCCCAACAACTGTCCCAAACGACCTCCAAGTCATGTTAATAGTTCTTTAAAATTTCCCCGCACAAAGTTGGTTTAAATATTTCTTGAAGGTTGACTTGAAGTGGAAGCTACATAACTGCAATTAACATGTTCACGATGTTACAGTTGCATTCTTAATGCTACATCTTTCATTGTTAGAAAGTAAGGCTGTTGGTCTGCTATGCAGATGACTTGATCGTTGGTCCCCGCAACTTCGAGTGGATGGTGGAGGCTGATTGTCCTGTTGTTAGATTTTTGGCCCGTGCTCTGTTGTGCATCAATGTTGTGCACCAATATTGAGACAAGCAAACGCTCTATTCTCTTAAACATCCCTAGTCATAGATCTTCTTATGGTATCATAAGATTTTTGTAAGATAGTTTCATTAATTGAAAAACTATGTTTCAGGTGGCCGATATAACATTCATTACAACAACCTGCTGGGAGAAAGGTATGGATTATATTTTAGCTCATTTGTAAAAATCAGAGCATCAGATTTTGCTGTAGTTCAATTAGCCATACAATGTTAAGCATACCAGAGGCTGGTCAGAGACTTTTCAGAAACTTGAATGAACATTGTTGATTCTGGAAGAATGATCTATTTTCCACCTCAAACCTGAAATAGCGAACGTGTAGTGGGTTACTCCTTGTTCCAATTTTACTTGATCATTAACTCCTAAATTCCTTTACTGCAACAAAATGTTCCTTCCAAATCTCTGAAGGGACTCTGGGTACACGTCCAAGGATTATTTTGAAAATATTTGATTTTCTACTGGAATGACTATTCAAAATGGAAAAGACCATGGATCAAATCTCCGCTGATAAACAGGAGAGACCAAGTATCACAGGCTCTAATTCAGGGAACAGAGAGCATTTCTTTTCTTTGGTCAAAGCGCATTTTCTCAAATAATGAGTTTTATTTCATGTCGATAAACAACATTCTATCTCAATCAGCTGGGAGTGGTGGTGTAGCCAGTGGAGGTCTTTGCAAATTGATACCTTGCATTGCTAGGACAGCAGTTGCTGTTGGGGTGGGTGGAATTTTTATGGAGGTATATAATTGACATTTTCTGGAAGACAGGATGTATTTTCATCTCTTATGTGAAAGAATAATGTTATTTATCATTATAATGATGAAATATCGGTGATGTGGCAACTTAGGTGGAATAATGGGATAGGATGACAGTTCAATCCCCCCTCTCTCTTGAAAATTAAATTGTCATATCCCATTATTTCACTTAAATTGCCATATTACCGATGTTTCGTCATTATAATAATAAATAGCATTACTCTATGTGAAATCCGTTTTACAATGTCTCCTTCAAATTTTTTGAAGAAACAATCTTCATAGAGCCTAGTGCTGTTATTTTTTGTACTTGTGGACACCATGTGCTCAATTTTTGTAATTTCCTCTCTATCAATAACTTCTTTTTCATATAAATATCTAATACTTAATAATTTGCTTGAAAAACTGTTTCCCGAGTTTGCTGATATGATGATGTTGCTGCTAGGTGCACAATGACCCTTAAAAGCTCCAGTTGATGGTCCAACGCAGTGGGAAAGTTTCACGTGACTAAGAAACTTATTTCAGTAATGGTTCTTGAGTTCTTTGCATAATAAGCAGCTTTCTGTAGGGCATTAGTTAAGTGGTGGTCTTAGTCGGCTTTTACTGTTTATTTGTTTTATATAGCCTCTTCGACATTTGGAGGAACTGCTGGAAGAGCTCGTAGCAATTGCTGTAAGTTTCTCTTCACCTGTTTCCGATAATGTTCTGTCGACGGCATGATTAACATTTTTCTTAAATAAGAAACAAGTGTCAAGAGGCCCAGATAACACTTTCAAAAGCAACATGCACAAGCTAAAGAGATTCTCATGACAAATCCATTAACAAGTAAACCTCTGGATAATAAAATAATACGCCTTTCAAAATCCTAGTACCAAATCTTAATTTCCGGATCTAGGGTGGGTTAACTCTTATGCTGCAGTCTCTTTATTAAGCTTTGCAAGCTCCTGCCTCACATCGCCAGCCTTCTTGACTTTTGCCAATATTAGTTTAAACCTATCAAAATCATTTAGAGAGGCTTTTCTCTTCTGCACAATCAGCTTCCTTCCCCAGAAACTGTTTTCCCACTTTCTTGACATCAGCAACAATAAGTCTTTTTTCTTCCGAACCTATTGATGTCCATCTTGATGTCGGTAAGAGAAAGCCTCTTAAAGTTCATTTGGCTCCTCACCACATGAGATGCATCCATGAGATCCCGGGTTTGGTCGATGACCTCAACAATGAAGGTAAGCTGGTCATATTCTTTGCCGTCGTTGATGACAGCCACTTTTCCAATCTCGACACAACTCTTGAATGGGATTTTCGGGAAATTACTGTGAGCTGTGTGTGGGGAGAGGCAGAGTGAGGACGAGGGTGTAGTTTTACGACAGTATGATTAGCATGAATCTATGGAGTTCACAACGAGAGGGCTATATTAGATTTGATTTTTTTCCATCTATGTTCAGAATCCCGAATATTGTGGCATAATGAGTTAAAACACAATTTAGCTGGTTTGGTATGTGAAGAAAAATAAGCACCGTGAGGAATAAATGGTGGTACTCTCGGCATATCCTACATCGAAAATGACAAATTCGTGCTTTCTGCTACAATTGAAATTAGCCGTGTGTGTTTGGGGGAGCGGATAACAGTGTAATATGATCAATTCATGACTGAGTGATGGCAGTTCCGCGTCCACTGTAGGCGGAACTTAGTTCATGTGGCTCATCTCTATCCAGCCATTTGGAAGTGGTAAATTTGTTGTGGACGATTGCATGGGAAACTGTTAAATGTGTTAGTGTTTAAAGATGTAGGTTCATCACTGCACCAAGGTACATGTACCAGCAGACGGCAGTCAGATATAAAGATGTTATCAATACACAACCTCAGATTGTTGTATCGATTCAGAGGTTTTTACAACAAAGAATAAGACAATCTGTGGGTTAAAATTAGAATTTTTTAGGTTTCGAGCTAGTCTTCATCCTCAGTACTCTTGCTTAGTGAGAACTTAAATAGAGTATGACCATTTATATAGTTACTTGTCCATTTGTTTCTCTCTTGAGTTTATGTATTTGTTTGGATATGAGCCTTAGGTTTCATAAGAAGGTGGCACATAATCAAATTATTCCGCCCTGTCGCATTAATCTATTATGCAAGTCCATGGGCAGGAAATGAACCCTTCTACTTGTTGCAATGCTTTTCTCTTAGTCATATTGTGCTATTTGTTGCCATCAAAATTGCTTTATCCTTATTTATGTATTTGTATTTGTAGAGGGTCAGCAAGGGGAAGCAATGCTTTCAAATTGATCTCACTCCATTCAGTTCATGAGAATTCTGGAGCTTCTCATAGGTAAGATCCTAAAAACTTGAGGCCCTGAACCAGACACTATTTTCTACAATTGGTGTGTGTGTGTTGATAAGGAGGAATATGTGTATTTGAATAAACAATCATATTACTTCGACGTTAAGGTTTCTGAATTGCACTCATTTGATCAACACATTAGCTTCTATGTAGTCAATAAGGGAAAGGCATACTTCTGTGAGTTTATGGTCATTTTTGGCTCTGAAGATGGCTTGAATAAGTCTTTGAACGTGTACAAGTATAGATGCATCTTTGATAAATTTTGGTTAATCAACATCCATTTCTCAGTAAGAATGTAAATTTGATGATCCGGGAATCATGCAATAGCCTGAAATTCAGTCGTCCGCAAGTCATTACTATATCCTATTAAGTTTTAAAACAGATCTGTGTATCTGTTATTTTCTTTGCTGCAGGACTGGACACTTGTGTTTAGCGCCTCTTTCGAACTTTCTTCCAAAAATTTCTAATTCTTGAGAGTGCATGGTGTATATGAACCACCTAATATTAGCTGGCTCTGGTGATATAGGAGTGATTTTAGAGTTGATTTATGGGATTTAATGAAGTTTTGTAAGTGATGTCTTTTATTCTCTATTTATGTCTGGTTAAAGACTCGGTTGCCATTTATCCTCTTCGTGCGCGAGAGAGTAGGATGTAGGAACTTGTATGCCTTCGTTTAACTGTAGAATTGTATTTTTGGCAGGATGCACGCTGTAGACGCCTGTGTAGAAAAAAGAGAATGTGCTAGAAATTGGGTTAATTTCACTCATGGGCATTGAAGTTTGCACTTGGTGTAACTTTAGCCACTGAAATTTAATTTCCCATCATTGAATTTTAGAAAATATTTCATTGGAACCTCCGACTTAATTTGACGTTCATATTTTAACTAAACATTCTACGTATTTGTGTGTCTAGTCATGACATGAATATGCAGAATTTTCAATTATGAGTCTGAAATAAATTGAATTTCAATCACCAATTTGACAAAAAGATGTAAACGTCAATGGTCATTGGCAAAATTAACCCGCTAGAAATTTGTCTTGAGGAAGAAGGGCTCTTGAGAGAATATCCTCCGACAAATTTTATATGTATAACGTGAAAGAACTACCTTTTTTTCCTACAAATCGAAATTGCGATAAGAAACAAGACAGATTTGTCCTGAGATTAGATGTGAAGATTATTTACAATTTTAAAATCAATAAAAAATTTACTGGTAAAGTGAGACATAAGGTAATTATTTTGAGTACTCTGTTTTAAGTATGAATAGATCTACTAAATGGTATTCATGTCTTTATCGAAATTGATGTTCTGAATTTCAAGTTAGCGTGGGATTAATTAGAAAATTGTATAGGGAGTTTTTCGGTATATAAGATGATTTGTTTGAAACATATATAAAAAATTATTGCGCGTAACTATTAAAATAAGTGTTTTATTTTTAAATAATGTATTTAAGTACGTTCGAAAAAAATAACCTAGCAATAAATTTAAGTCATATTACTACTAGTGTTAGTGATTTAAAATATGAGAAAATTACCTAAAACCAGGTATTTAAATTTTCATATTCAAAAATCAGGTGTAATGTTTATTTAATCAAAAATCAGGTGATAAATAAAATTAATGTAATTAATAAATATTTAATTAAATCTAACAATTTTATTTTCAACCCTATCATTTCTCCAACCCCTTTCTCTTATCATCACTTTCCCATTATGTATCTCCGTTCTCCTTCCAATCCCTTTCTCTCTCTAACTCATCACTCCTTCCTCCAGTTCCATCACTCTTCCTTCTCTCTCTTTACGTACCCACCCAGCTCACCTCTCACCCATCTCCAGCATCACTGATCGCAATGATGCTTCTCGTTGGGCCGGTGTTGCGGCAGCGCTCGCCGTTACTTGCTGTACCAACGGTGGCGAGAAGCTTCGCTGCCACCGACGTTGTTGCAAGCTAGGTTGAGTTTTTCGTTTCACGAAGATGTTTTTCTGATTTTCTTCAGATCGATGTTGTTTCACGAAGATACTGTTCTGATTTTTTTCAAAAAACATTGACATCCAGTCGTTGTGTGTGCAGGTGGGTTGACGTTGCTCCTGGTAGTGGTGTATATAGTGGTAGGTTATGGTGAGATTTTTGTGCGTTCCTTTGTGGCTTGATTTGGTCGATCAAAAAATCTATGTTGGGAATGTCATCAAAAATGGAGTTTTTGTCCTTTCCTTATTATTGATGAGTAACACAGAAAGTTACTTTCAGCAGGCTTATTTTTACTTAATTAATTGCTTATGCATTGAAGACTTTTTTTGTTTTAATTGTTCTCAAATAATTGGAATCCACATATTATTGATGTGAGAAATGAGAGGTACAAAGAAATAATCAGATCTGGAACTGTAAGGGAACGCATGTAATTATTGATTATTGATGTGAGAATTTATATTATATTTTATTTTATTTCTTTCGATTTTATCTTTAAAATTATTCATTGAGAATGGTGAGGATGTTAATGGCTTTGGCAGGTTGAGCTTACGTCATTTGTGGTGACCATTTGTGACCAAATTTGTGTGTACTGTGACTGGTTGAGACCTGTTTTGTGTTAATTGTGACCAAATGTGACT